>JAKRRZ010000142.1:0-30443 GCA_022627015.2 Podosphaera aphanis
CTCTGGAGGCCTGTCAATTTGAATGGCAATTGTAGTTGATTTGTAGACTTTATAATAAGGATTTGTCGGCTTGGTGTTGATGCGATTTTCCAAATTTGGGGTGGCGGACAGGGGGAGGTTAGGCTTAGAGCAACCAGTGTGAAGTCAAACTTGAAGTACTATAAAATTTTAGATCTCTGTCCTCGGCGAGACTCGAACTCGCGACCTTTGGATGGCTCGGGTACTGTTCACCAGCACCCTCAGATCGATCCTACGATATGAGACCAACGCTCTAACCAACTGAGCCACGAAGACTTTTTGTTTTACTGTGGGTAATACCCACTGAAGGAGACTATATTCAGTTACACAAACAGCTTTGGCCAATGATATCACGTTAAAGTGGCAGGGTTAAGATGAAGCAGCAGTCCAGCCTGTTCGATGCGCCTCCACTGCACATCATGAGCATTAGCCTCAAGGCCGCCGAGCTCAAGATAATCGCCTTCAAATGCGGCACCCTCACCACTGGCACCAAGGCTACGCTAAGCACGCGCATCCAAGAGGCCCTCGCGTCGCTCCCGCCTCGGCCGACCCGGCCCCGGCGCATCCTTAGCATCGACGTCGGCATCCGCAACCTCGCCTACTGCGTTCTCGACGCCGGCACGAGTCGCCGACGCGCCCCCTCGCTGCACGCCTGGAAATGTCTCGCCATCTCGAGCGCGCCGGCTGCCGGGACGAGCACGCTCGACGCCGACGCCACGCCCAAGGAGTCCTTTGACCCGGCCACCATCTCCAGCATGGCGTACACGCTCCTGCGCGAACAGCTCCTCGAGATACGACCGACGCACGTCCTCATCGAGCGGCAGCGGTTCCGCACGTCCGGCAAAGGGAGCAATTTCGTCTTCGAGTGGACCTTGCGCGTCAACATGTTCGAGGCGAGCCTGCACGCCGTCTTGCACACCCTGCGGCGCGAGGGTCTCTGGACCGGGGAGGTGCTGAGTATCTTACCGCAAAAGGTTAGCTTGCTCTGGCTGGGCGAAGAGGTTGAAGCCAAGGGCCGCAGTAGCAGCGTCAAACGGAAAAATAAACGGAAGAAAATTGACCTGGTTCGCAGCTGGCTCGAGCATGGTACTACGTTAATGACCTTGGGAAACAAAAAAATGGAAAACATAGCTGAGAGTTACCGGAAAAAATGGGAGCGCACGCCAGGAAGACCAAAGAAGAAGTTGCCAGAGAAAACCTCAGATATTGAACTGGTAAAGCTGGATGATCTGGCAGATTCTTTGCTACAAGGCCTGGCTTGGCTAAATTGGGAAGAGAACAAAAGATTGGCCGCAGAAAAAGGGATAGAAACATTACTTGATACTTAATACAAGCTGTCTTCTACATTTTTCTATACCAGGCCCTGGCCTTAAAACTACCTTTGACTTTTCATCTAGCGTTTTAGTCGTATCTCGAGCGTTCTCTACCTTGGACTAACGTTGGAGAGAAGTTGAGGTGATATCCTTAACAAAATATTGATTCAAAGTTCTGACGCTGCTGATCAATCTATGTATCGAGTTTTTTGGGCCTTGATTTATGAATATCTATCTATCTCTGGCTGTATCGTGTCTTGATTGTGCTAGCTCTAGTACAGCAAGGTAGTTTGTTAGTGGAGCTCTTCACAGACTAGCATATTAGGACGAGAATCTTCCTTAAAAAACTGTCTTCTGATACTGTTCTACTCTAGAAGGATGAAGCTTTCCTGACAAATCCTAAAGATTAAAAGATTTTCGTTGCAAAAGAAACTAACCAACCAATATTGAATCATTTATAAGATAGTGGTCCCAATTAATGTTGAGCTCGCGAGAATTTCTTGTATTCTGGAGCTCGTTGAGAAAATCTCATCACTTTTCAATTCTCTTCCTTTAGATCGCGTTCCAAGGCTCTTTACTCTTTTAATCGCTTTCCGGGCCTGGAGTCATCCTGAAAACCACTTCTTTTTGTTGCTGGTATACTGCCGATGAGAATATCATTATCTTCTTGGCTTACCCTCCGATGCGGATATTCAATTTTGATACCTTCGAAGCACTTGCTGTTAACTTTGTCACCAGTACTAAAGAACGGGTGTTGTAATGCTTGTTGCGCTGTTAATCTACGCTCTGGATTATATTCCAAGAGCCCAGAAAGTAGTTTGTAGCCTTCAACGCCTAATGAGGCGTTAGATGAAGAGGGAAAGGGAGAGTTTATGATACCAAAATACCACTTTTCCAAGTACGACACGGGCTTCGGTCCGCCATTAGGAATTAGAGTGGATAACTGATTATATTCAGGCATATTGGTTAAGTGTGGCCATTTCTCTTTTGTGGGCATGCCCATAATTTCAACAATTTTCTGCATCTGATTTCTTTGAAATGGAACAGTTTTTTTGGCATCCATTTTGGCTTCCTCACCCTTGAAGATCGGCCGCAGCGAGAGCAACTCTGCGAAGATGCAGCCAATAGCCCACATATCAATAGCAGGGGTATAGTGCCTAGAGCCTAGGAGGAGTTCAGGGGCACGATACCAGATAGTTACAACTACTTTATCCCCAGAAAATAAAGAATGACTAGGTTTGTAGAACAACCGAGCTAGGCCAAGGTCTCCGATTTTAACTTCCCCCGACGATGTGACCATAATGTTGGCAGGCTTCAGATCTCGGTGTAAGACCCAATTAGAGTGTAAATATAGAGACCCATTCAAGAGTTGAAACATGATTGATTTCACTGTGGAGGCAGGAATAGGATGTCGAGTGGGTTGGGTGTGATAATGGATAATTTGTAACAGATCGTGTTCTGCATACTCGAAAACCATGAATATACACTTGTCTTCCAAAATAATTTCGATTAACTTAATTATATTTGGATGACTTAACTCAGAGCAGAGAGCCATTTCTCGAACAGCTGACTGAGAAATACCGGTATACTGGATCTGTTGGCCTTCCTTATCTATTGAACTTCAGAACATGAAAGATTAAAAGATGTTGAAATTCGCTGGGTACCTGGTTTAAACTTCTTGATTGCAAATTCTCCTGGTTGGCCTTGACGACCAACTGCTTTATAAACACGGCCATAAGTCCCACTGCTGATAAAACCTATGACCTTATAGCGATCAGTTACTCGCACCTTACTCTGATAGCCGACATGTTGAGAAATATTCCGGTCGACTGGATCTATGTGATATCAGCACTAAGTTTTTGTTGCGCGCGCTGACCGCAAAACAAACAATAGCTGTATCGTTTTTGAGGCAGCATCTTGACCTCCAGAGTCGTTGCAAGACTCTTTTGATCTCCAATCCAAATTTCAATTTGAAGCCCACCGTGAAAACCGCATATATATGTGATTCATACCATTGGAAGCCTAATGGACACTCCGCTTTGGATTCTGGGACCTGGGTGCAGAAACCGAGTGGGGTAGTCGATACTGACCAGATGAACATGGTATCGAGATCTGAGGGTGGCTCATGCTTTTTTATGCGGCATGCACCGTGAGAAAAAGTAGTGCTGACTCTGTTATACTTGCTTATCCGTGCATTGAGGCCGAGCATAAAGTCAAAGTCTGGAGTTTCAAGATCATGCATTAGTGGCTATGATCTTCAGTAATGAAACGGTAATGAATGTTAGTCCATGAATTAAGTTCTGTAGATTGTCGCACTATAACTGCATAAATAAGGGTACAGAAGTTTTTTAATTTACTGGCAATAACTAGATATACCCAACCCCTTACACGAATATGCACAGGGAAAGACGATGTTAAACCCCTACATGTACAAGAAATCGTGTATATAGATCTTGGTGTACAACTACTAAAAGATGAAGACTTTACGCGTCCTTCAACACATTTCCCTTCACAGTTTTAGAAGAAACTTGACATACCCACTTCGCCAAGAGCTCACTTATCAAGAATCGTTGTCTCGCAGAATTTATTGCTCATGGTTCAAAAACGACTGGTCTTCTTCAGCTTCTCAACGTCTGCCAAAAGCGCTCGAAAATGGACGGAATCACATTTCTCAAAAATTACAGCATGATTCAATTTTGGCGCGTGATGCTTGCGCATGTAGCATGTGTGTCGACCCTTACTCAGGACAGAAGAAGTTTAAAACTTCTGATATCCCATTAGATATACGTCCCAAGAATTACAGCTTTGAGGAAAAAGGTGCAGAAGTCATCTGGGAAAATGATATTCCAGGCTTCGAATCTCATGTATCATTCATCCCTAGAGAGTTTCTCTCACTTTCAAACAACAAACCAAGGATTAAACAGCCATCTTGTTGGCAGGGTGTCGAACTGTCAACCGAGCTATCTTTCCTTCGTTTTGACTATGAGCAATTTGTTGAGAATTCTGTCACCTTAGCTCGGGCTTGTCAAAAGTTTCAAGAACGGGGTATCATCTTTGTGACAGGGGTACCCGAGTCTGAACAAGCTGTTGAGACAATAGCCAATTGCATTGGTTGTATCTACAATTCCTTTTATGGAAAGACATGGGATGTAATGTCGATGCCTCAAGCCCACAATGTGGCTTACACCAGTCAACCTCTTGGACTTCACCAGGACTTACTATATATGGCAGATCCCCCTGGCATCCAGCTTCTTCACTGCATTGAGAATACAGCCTCAGGTGGAGAGTCCTTATTCAGTGATGGTTTCCAAACTTTATTAGAGTTAATGGTACCCCATCGGTTAAGTCTTCACGAAAATACAATCAATTATCATTACAACTCAGCCGGAGAAGATTATCGATTCTCACACAAGGTATTTACAGCAGATCCTACAAGTGTTTTTAATGACGAGATCCAACCATCAATGCTTGTAAATTACTCTCCGCCATTTCAAGCCCCGTTCCGAGCAGACACACCCCCTCAAGACTTAAAGAAAATCATAACGGGACTCGGAGAATTTGCTAAGATATCAGAATCTCCCAAAAATATTTTCGAGTACAAGTTAGGAGAGGGTGAATGTGTCATTTTTAACAACAGAAGGATTTTGCACGGCCGAAGGGCATTCAATACCCTAACAGGCAAGAGATGGTTGAAAGGATGTTACGTTACTGCTGATTCTTTCAGAAGTCGTTTACGAATTCTTAGCAGAGACTCCAAATAGAATTAGTTCTGATATTCAGAGACAGTGCCATGGCATGGAGAACAAAACGTATAATTAGCAGAAATTATTCCTGTTCGTGTCATCAGGAACTGGAATACTTATCACGATGACGAGAAATGTTAACTATACTTTAGCACTCGGAATTCTTCGTTGATATGATATAGAATAACTGCACATGACTAGATTACTGGATGATACCAACAGAGCTTTAAATTGTGGGTTTCGTTTTTGAAGACAAGGAAGTTTAAAATTATACGTTGCATGCGAAGAAGTTATACGAGGTGCAGAAAATTTAGAATTTCATCGAGTCATCATGCTTAAGGATCGCTATCCTTCCGAACATTGAACAGCTATGTATGTGGTCATAAGAGGGCTACTAGGTCATAAGACACGCTTATGTGATACGAGCTTGTTTCAAACTCGATTTTTCTTGGTGGGATATATCGAACAATGTTTATCTCTCAGTATTCCTACAGAACAACCTAAGCTGGGACTTCATACTGCCTGAGCGATTAAAATACGCCCCAGAAAGTCTGTTGGATATGCCGCTGTATAGAGTAGTGATGTTTTCGAAAGGATTCAACCCAGCGGATATTCCAAACAAATTACTCCCGGCTCATTTTCTCCTTGCGCGTTCCTCCAATTGTCATAAGAGATGAAGTCAAAGGCAAAAACCCAGGAGAAAGAGTTGGAATAATGCCATATATTCATGGGCGTACTGGAACTAGTCAAGTTCAGTCTTAGCATAGTATCAAGACTTCGTCTCAGCACACCAATACCTCTGGGAACTACATGTAGTTCTCTTCGTCAGTGACGTGCATATGCGCCTCATCTTTCTCGCATCAATAGATCAAACAGCGAAATAATGCGGTAGATACTATTCCCTCAGAATGTCATCCTCTAGATTTCTTGCCGAGTTGACTTTCCGATTTTGTGATGTCAAAGAGGTTGGTTAGCTCAGGTTTTTTTCGAGAGTATTTTCGGTGTCAAATCTCTGAAATTGTCAGCCAATTCGAGGACCGTCGTCGGGCCGATTTCCCTTTGGGCATACTGAGATGGTCCCGTGATCTCCATCGTTTTCCTTGCCGACACGGCGCGACAAAAGCGCAAGCGCCTGAGGGTGCGTCATTGCCAGCGGGACTTGACGCCAGGACACATCCATCCCGACTACGTTTCACGATACGAAAGAATGAGAACACAGTTCACGGTTTTGAGACAACCTCGCGACCTAATGACAAATTACGCGACTTCAGCATTCCATACAAAAAGTAAGGTATAATAACCAAGAGCCTGTTCAGAGATCTATTCTACAAACACATGTACATGTATATGCCTGCCAACGAGACTTAGCTGAGCCTAAAGAGGACTAAACATACACAATTCAAACGTGAACAGCTAATGAAAAAGTTTGTAGAAAAGAAGGATGTACTACATGTAGCTTATTACCCTCAAGTGAGTAGACGAGACGTTCGATATTAATTACATACACCAGAAAGACTGTTTAAATTAGCATGACTTTACCCCCGGATCGCCATGACACGATACCGTCGTCAACAAGTTGGGCGGGTCTACACTTGCGAAACTAACTTTCTTGCTCTCTGAAACTGTGCACGCAGAAACATCCAAGTCTGAGGAAACCGCTTGCATCGATACCGATCACGACATATCGGACGACATTGCGAGGGCCAGTTACGACTTCGCATCGCTTGACGGTATGTTGGAAGAGGCTGGAGGCCTTGTTCAATGTACCTACATACCGACATCCGCGAGCCCCTTTTATTTTCCTTCAAACTATCATTTTCCTGTGCCCAATCTTAATTTCTCTCGTCTTTCAACATCGAAGCTATGTGGGTTACTCCTTATCCATCCCAATATGTACTTATAAAGGTTCCAATAATCATAAGAAGTAAAATTTTGCACTGTCAAGGCGTTTGTGAGTTGTGTTGTGATAAATGTAAAACCTAAATTACGGATCGAGTACTGGCATACATTTAATTACCCGTCTGTTGTTGATTATAAACGAGAGATTTTCAACGTCTTTCCCACTTCTAAATTTTCATGGGCTAAGGGTATTACTTCAACATTGATATTAGCATCGCAAACATCATCAGCGCAAGAGTTGATTCAAAGTGGACCTCCCATAGACAGGCTCTTGAGAAATCCTCCGAAGACTTCAAGGCTCCAAGTCATGAAAAAATAAAATATAGGTTGTATGCTCATAGTTCGCTAACTACGCTAAAGCTGACAAAATATGCTATATTATAAGAAACATGGCCGACTCCTGATTCCATAAAAGTGCTAGCCGTAGAAACTCTTCCGGTCAACCATAAAAATGTTGTCTGATATATGACAAACATAATTTTTGACCTTATTAGATGAACTGCTCCAATCAGAGCTAACTCCTGCAATGGCCTCATAACGTCGGGACTGACTTCGTAATCTAATTTCGAGATAAATTCGGGCATTAAAGAAATATCTAGAAGTGAACTGAGCCACTCTAAGCAATGCGATCAATCAATTCATATCTTTCTTTTCCCTTCCACCTCGTGGGGCTCTTTCCAGCTCTCACCAAAATCTTGTTCCATAAAATCCAAAGAGTACTTCCTATTAACCCGGCTAGAGCAAACCCGGTTACTGTAAGCAAAAGCCAGTGTTTACCCATCCAAAATATAGTTTGCGCGTCTCTACCATGCCAACTGCTTCCCTTCACAATATAAAAGAAACTTTGGCGGAATCCCTTATAATCGCTAGGCAGCAAGATTCTAACACGCTCTCCCAGTGGCGTGGAATCATTCAGGTATTCTTTCCATAAAACACTCAAGAAAAGTGGGCCTGTACTGTACATTATAGAAATATATGGTGAGCCCCAATTACGCTGGTAGGTCTGGAGGCTTTTGATGGTCTTGAGGAAAAAGGGGTGATTGGGTATACTGCCCATAGCGTCGTTTGAGATACCCGTCGGCAGAGTGCGGCGTAACCAAGCAGGAAAGTGAAGGAGGGGATCTAATTTTCGATTACAGCCATCGTCCAAGTCGATATAGATACCGCCAAAATGCGCGAGGACAAAATAACGAATCACGTCTGCCCGTTGGATAGGGTATGGATAGGCGTCAAATGTAGGTAGAAACCAGCTGTAATTTGAAGCTATAAAGTTGCGTGATTCGACGTCCGTCCAAAGCTAACGCAATTCATGATCAGCAATCTTTAGTCTCGCGAGTCAAGTGAATGTTAAAGATACTGTGGAGAGACGAACTTTATATTCATAGTCTCCGTGCAGATTTAGACAACTTTGCTGGCTCTTGAGCCATTGAATCGGTATACTATCGTTAACATATGTTTGATGTATAATCTTCGGTATTAACCGAGTCTTATTATTGACGGAGTTCACGTCTTGCACACGAATCTCTTCGGGAAGAATAGCATCGACGGCACCGTCTTCGAACAGAAGAGAGATAAGTGTGCTGCATAAATTGAGAAGATAGAGAAGAATTAAAATGATGGAGACGAGGAAGACTGCAGTTGGGCGACGCATGTTTACCTGGGATCGTTACCCCGTGCTGAAATTTACCATGTAAATAAGACATACTTTTTTGGACAAATGGCCGGCCGGCCAGGTCAGATTATCTCCGCGAGTAATGACGTCATGGTAGCAAGGTGTTTTATTAACCCTCACACTTTAGCCACACCTACACCCTGACCTAATAATTTTAGGGAACTCGACTCTAATTATAGATACATGTACGTGTATATATCTAAATTATCCAACGCGTCGAGCCGATCTCATCGTTAGCCGCACGGCACATATCAAAAAAAGAATCTTCCTCTGATAGCACCGTCGCCACCGACCAATCTGAAGAATTCGGGCTCCACTTTCTAGAGTTAAGATCTGCTCCAATATATCATAGTCTGACGAAAAGGAAAAAATAGAGGCTCAAATCAATTGACTGTTAAATAATCAATGTGAAATTTATGAACCACACCAATTACTCTCTAGAGACATCACATTTTACCTGCAAGAGCCTGAGACGATACGTGGGACAAAACCAAGAACACAAGCTGAATCATTACATTATCAGGTCTTTTGTCAACTGGCGTATTCTGGCAGCCCCGATAGTTATGAGCCTATAATTTGTCAAGCCCAGCATATTACTGACATCGAAGAGACTCACCACTTCAACCAATGGCGCTAATCTCAGCTCATGGAATGGATTTTATCTCTTGAGATAATACAAATTACGAATCACTCATAACTACAAGAAATCAAGGACTGTTGAATAATTGTAGCTCTACATGCAAAACGGGTCACTACCAATTCTGACACGACATTTGAAGGATTGTGCCGGAAGAAAATATCTGATTAAATAAGGCACATATTGAATATATGTAAGTCAAAGGCAAAAATACCAAGTCATAGAGCATCTCCAGAAAATCTTGCATTATCAATCAAGCTTTTAATAACAGGATTAACACGGAGCTCTTCATGACACCATCTAATATCCACTGTAAAGACGCCTTTACTTTCTCGCTTTCACTCTCCCAGAATAAATTTAATGTCCATCTCCGTGATGTTACACGAGTACATATCCAATCACGACTAGTTACACTTAGTCGTCAAACGATTCCTTTTTATCCAAACAGAAAATTTTTCTGTTTGGATAAATGTGAGATTTAAGATAGAAGATATGTTGATCCCCAAAATACAAAAAAACATTAGGCATGCTCTCTCGGTTCCTGAGCTGAGTCTGTCAGCAAGTTGCCTTAGAGATATGTGGAATGATAACTCCCCATGCCCAAATCACTTCTTAAAACTCGTATCTAAGTATTGTAATACTCAGCAGGAGAAGTTATACATTTTATACCAAGGCTTACAACATTTAGATACGAGTTTTTGAAGTAATTTGGGCGGGAGTAGTACGCAAATGATATGGGGTAGCATTTCGTTAACCATTTCAAGCCTGAATTCCAGATCAGTCTTCATTAAGAGAAACCTGTTAAACAGGGTCCAGAGAAGCGGAGCAATGGGTTTCTAGCTTTCCAATAGAGCCTCAGCGGTTTCAAGCAAGGGATTCTTTGAATGGCTTGCCATATCTGAGATCATGGCTATTGAACCTACCAATCGATGTACTACGAATGATGTCAGACGATAGCGCGTAGTTGTATTTATTATCTTTGGCCGCTATATTTATTTTTAACTATACCATGTCATGTCAAATTCCTGTTAAAATATAAAGGATATCACGTGAGTGATTGTAGAAGTTCAACGATGAGATATTATCTCAGAGAGGTTATCACGGGAAATGTAAGATAAAATGTGTAGACAAGTAAGATGATTGTTATTCTTCTACTTGGAGTGGTACGTCTTAGAGGTATTTATCCTCTAAGTTCCCTTACTCCGTTATTACTTAAGCAGGTAGTCTCAACTTTGTTGAGTTCCCTAACTTGTGGTCGAGTCAGTTACTATTTACTACTAATTCTATTAAGATCTTAATCACCATAGGTGATTAAGATTCATGCGAGTATCTATGGTTACAAGTATAACTCGGCATGACTTATTAGCATGCCAGCCACCGGGTAAGTGGCTGGATAAATCCTGTTGACATTTAATCTAGATCCTTTAGATTAAATGTCAGCCACCAATATTAATATTGGCAGCTACTAACTCAATTTCATGTCACATTTCAACAATTCCCACTAAAATGACTGTGGTAAAGATCTCTCGTTCTGAATTCCATTTTAGGGATACAGTCTGAACTCGATGTATGCATATTGTGGTGCGCCTGTACATATATGAGGTATTCATTTAGTGTTGTCGATACATTATCGAAATCGCCTAAATGCTTGGTTAGCAGTTGTGTACCAGTACGCTATTCACCAACTAATGTTTATTTAGATTCATATACATAGTATTTCTATATCGAGTTCAGTCTATACTTAATAGATTAGACAGGTATTTTTGAAGCCAGAAGACCAATCAGCCTGCCGTTGATTCGTCGAAAGAAAGCAAAAACAGTCGATCAGTAAGACCAGCCAGCAACAGACCTGTATAAAGAGTGCTCTGCTTGTTGAAAGCGAACACCAGCAGGGAATGCTATAAACTGCAAACATAACCAAAAGAATATTAGAAATCTCTCTAAATCTTTGATGAGACCTCGCACAATAATTATATTCTGGCCTTCATCGATCTGCAACGAGCCTTACTGTACACAACGCTTTCATCCGGATGCAGAAACCATTTGGCCTCCTGATAAGTGTGCTCAACCCAATTACTCGCTTAACAGTACGGTTACCGACCGTACCAATCTAATCTCCTTTAGGCAAGTATTGCACCCAACAAGGCAAAATTGTGGTCTTACTAAAGCACGGAATGTCACTCAATTCTGCAACCCCCACCTACAAAAATGCATCAAATATCTCAATTCGAAGTCCACAAATCAGCGCTCTATCAAACCATTTTCCAGAGCTCCTGAAACTCCCGTTGTAGATCTCTTTGTCAGAGCAATATTTACCTCGAATGCTAATTTCTCCCAACACGAAACCTCAGATTGGCAGGCTATTTTCACACCCCTTGGATTTATCCTTCATTCCCGAAAGAAATTGAGAGAATTCCATCTTCGTGCCCAATACGACCGGGTTAAGGCCGAAGTAGAGGAAATAGCTGCAGCTTCGCAAAACATTCAAATTGATAGTGATGGTTCCTCCAATATAGCTAGAGAGCGGGTGGATAACATATCACTTCTCGTTGGGGATATTTCTTTCTATTGGAAAAGTAAAGCAATAGGGGCTACTGCTGCGGAAGCTGACTGGACCGTGCAGCATGTTTTAGAAGCTGCCAAAGAGATTACCAAGGGGAATTTGGAGAGATTCACCGTATTTTCTTCGGATACTTGCAATCCAATGAGATGCACATGGGCTCGATAACGCGAGGTGCCAGAACTTCGACATGTTCATTCTGTGCTACGTGACTCGCATGGCTTACAACTCATCATCGGAGATCTCTTATGGCCAGGGAAAGACCAATGGGGGACTGGTATCAAGACAGAAATTGGGGAATTCTTTACAAATAGACCTGATGAACTTGTCACCTTCTTTAGGAAGTCTAACATACAGTTAGCCTTTTTAAGAGAATGTTTGGTTAAGGCTTTAGGCAAATTGAGGGCCTTGATTGCTACTGTCCCAACTCCATGGGGCACTCAGGTACGACAATTTGAATCAATCTTAACATGTCAAGATGCTTTACGATTGTATGCAATGTTGCCTGAAGCTTCAAGCACTCTAAAACCTAGATTTTTGGATGAAAATTTCTGGGCTAAATTCAGGGCGACTCACCAGTTTCTAGAACCTATTCATCGTCATCTTAAAATGTCTGAATCAAAAAGCTACGCTAGTTATGATTTACCCAACCTGGATGGAAATTAATGCGCACTTAGAAGTAAAATTCCGTCCCGGTGAAGACCTCTTTTGGATGGATCTTCTGGAATATTGTTTAAGGCATGGCCAAGGCGGATGGAGTGATCGAGTAGCCAAGCAACTGCTCCTAGTTCATAGTGCAGCTTACATCCTAATGCCGATCCTTTATCATGACGCAAATCTGCTACTTCCTGCTTATATAAAGCAACTTGATGAGTATTTTTTTGAGCGATTAACAGTTTGATATAAGGAGTTCCAGGAATACATTCAAAAGACCAGAGAATTCAATGTCAACAGACCCTGTTGGAGAGCTTTATCAGAGGATCCACAAGAATTCTGGCGTAATACAGTAAGTTGTCTATTCTATGTTATAAAAATCATTCAATTTTACTTCATACATACAAAGTCTCCATATGCCCCAAAGCTTTCCAAGCTAGCTCTAGAGGTAGTTTTAGCAACTGCAAATAGTGTGCCATCCAAAAGAGCTTTTACCATGATGAGTTTTTTGCAGACTAAATTGCGGAGCAGAACAACAGTGGAAATTCTAGATATTAAGCTTTATTTATATGAATACCAGAGCTCTGAGGCACCTCAAGGGTGGAGACACGGAAATTAATAGCATATGGGGAAAAGTAGGGCTTGATGTATTGCTCGATATTGAAGATGAACTAGTGAATAGCGACAGAAATAATACTGACGGTGTTGATACCTGATAACTTACCCGGCTAAACTTCTGTGGGCTTTTTTTGAACTGAAACCTAGACTTTGGAGAGCAGATCTTCCTCTTGAAGTCCCTAATTGCCACATTTCTCCAATCCAAGGAAAAGGCTATTACACAAAGCCACCACTATTATACCATTAAATAAAGCGACCTGTTTTATTACATATATAATAATTACAAATTTGCCCAACCCTAACTGACACACAGTCACAAACACGTTTGATTAGACAAGTTTTGTACATAGATCGGGCGCTTGATTTTGGGATGGGTGTGATCAACAGCTCCCACTTTATCTTCTCTACAGCCACTGATTGTCCCAAGTACCACTATCGCACAACACCCGCTTAACAAGCCTTAAGATATTTCTCAAGAGCGCATATCCTATTTTCTACATTATACATGTGTGTACTATAACGGCTTTTTTTGCTCGGATATCGGTCAGTATACATGCACGTTTATGTCTTCAAATGATACCGAACAACTCTCTACTCAGGACCCTTCTCGGAATCTTGAATTGTTGTAGCGCTTTCGCGTACGAATAAACGCTAAGACTCTATATCATGAACGGTTGTCACGGGTGACCGACACCTCGTCTGGGAGCTTTGATCTAGAGATCCGCATTCACTTCAAGATGTCTGGCCAACTCTTACTTTGTTTAGACTAGACTCGAGTCATTTCTCATCCAACTCGTCATCTTCGCACCGTCTAATTCTTGTCTTGCGATACAGCAGTTTTCAGCTGAAGTTTCGGTACCAATGGTAAACGCCTTGATGCCAGGATCTATTGACATTCGTGTCCCAGACGTTGGCCGACCAACACGCGTACGGCAGACGTTGGAGACCGGGCGACCAAGAAAAAAAAGATTTGCAAACAGCGCGCCGCCTGAGCTCGACTGCAGGATGGACAAAATGTCCGATAGTGTGCGAGATGCAAATTTTATGGAAATTAACTCAGGACAGCAATGGATGGCACCGTTTCTTCCATCAGTCTTGTCCTAATTCGTAAAGATCAGTTGTAGGATGATCTTGAGATTCACTGTTGTTCACGACGCTTCAATAATGGTCTGATCAGAGTCGCTGAGCGCAAGTTGCCATGCTGTGTTGTACAGATTCCTGGAGTTGCCTTGTGGAGGTTGGCGAGGTAACGTTGATAAACGCCTTGTACCTGATCCGTGCGTTGTTGTGGGGTACAGGCGGGTGGCCCGAGCTTACGACGGGCCGCCTCGCTTCGGGCGGACAATGTCAGGGGTACTCGATGACGCACGGCAGTCGCTCCATTCGGGTAGGGCTGGGCCCTGAGACTATTGCTGTACATGTAATTGGTCTGGCATTCTTTCATGTATCTGTCGGTGACTGCCGCTCACTCGCATGCATCGAGTCGATTCATGATTTGGGTCCAGAAGAATTTTCTCTATGGTCGAACGGTCGGTCGGTCGGTCGGCTCAGATCGATCTTCACACGAAAAGTCAAGATCGCAGCAGTACAAACATCCATCACTTGAGAAACGGACCTTTGTTTGCGTGTTTCAGCTGAAACTTTATGTCAATCAAGAACCGTGTGACCTCGATTACATCCTCATAGCCATAAATGGTACCCAAATATGGCGCTTATTAACATCTTGTGGTTGTGGCTTTTCCCGTCTGCGAGCATAATTACTAGATGTGTGGTAGAGTGAAATAAATGTACATGTAGATCCCACAATGATCATGGCGTCCAAGAAATTCGACGCGTCAAACGCATTAAAATTATTTTTGATTCTGCAGCATATTTACACAACACCATTCTACATGCATTGACAATCATAAGGATCTGGTTAACAGCGATATAGTGACTCGCACCAGCTCTTGATAATCACGAGTAGGTGCAAGGTAATGAGCGTAATTCTGTAATACTCCATTCTCGACCTATTGACGATATCGTACCGCGTCTAGATGTTCAGTGGTAAAAGGGGCAGGTTGCATGCATGTTGCATCACCACACGGACTATAAACTGATCCGACACCACCAAGAGTTGGATCACGGTCATCTCTCATTACTATACCATACTTCTTGCCAACTTCATGTAATCTACACTCATTACCTTCATTTAAATCGACTGACCTTAGTCTCTCTTTTAAGACGTGTCGATTCCTCTCTCAGAGTATCCAGTTCCAGCCGCTGTTATCCTTCGTCCATTGTCATGTTTTCATTATCGCTCTTTTTGGGACTTTTTGCTGTCATTCCCCTTGCGCTCGCTCAGACATGGACTCTCTGCAATCCGATGAACACAACTTGTCCTAATAACCCGGCACTCGGAACAAGTCATGAATTCCTGTTCAACAAATCATCAAGCGTCACTAATTCTTTTAACATTACCGCTGGAGTTCTTAAGCATGGCTCGGAAAGTGCTGCCTTTACCGTCGCGAAGAAAGGTGACTGCCCAACAATACAATCCAAGTTTTACATCATGTTCGGAAGAGTCAGTGTGATCATGAAGGCTGGCACAGGACAAGGCATCATATCGTCTATTGTGCTTGAGTCAGACGACCTGGACGAAGTGGACTGGGAGTTTCTAGGAGGTAACGGCACTCACGTGGAGTCGAATTACTTTGGCAAAGGCAACACGACCGCGTATGACAGGGCCATCTACCATCCAGTTGACTTTGATCCTCGCTCTGGGTTTCACAACTACTCCCTGCATTGGACATCTGATAAGTTGGAGTGGTGGATCGACTCAAAATTAGTCAGGACACTTCCTTACGGGGCGGCGTATGGAGGGTATAATTATCCCCAGACTCCTATGACTGTTCGACTCGGAATTTGGGCTGCGGGTGATAAGGATAACCCTAAAGGTACGGTCGATTGGGCTGGTGGTGTTACAGATTACTCCAAGGGCCCATACACCATGGATATCCACAGCACACAGATTGCCGATTTCGGCACAGGTAAAGAGTATGTGTGGACTGACAAAAGTGGTAGTTGGACCTCCATCAAATCTGTTCCGTAAGTAAACTCTGCATGACCTAAGCCAGGCGCTTATATCTGCTAGTGGAAACTCAACTGCCTTGAAAAGACTTATGAAAGAAGCAGAACCCCCCACACCAACTCTCGCTGAAAGGTTCGCTTCCTTACCTACAGTCAGCAAACTCATACTTTATTGCTGTGCTGGCGCTCTTGCCGCCATCCTATTATCTGCTGCTATGTTTGTGTGCCATCGTACTCGTCGTGCCGGGCGTCTAGAGAGAGATGCCTACAACGCTAAGATGCAAAGAGAACGTGAAGAATCTTATAAAGACCAAGTAGAGCTTCGTGATAAAGGCTACAATGGATGGGACTCAAGTTCTCAGCAAACACAGGTCGACACTACTGTCGGCGACTGGGGTACTCCACAGAATACATATAACAACAGAATGGCAGGCATGAACGAGAGCACTGCTTCGGATTATCAGCGAAGTACTCGTGCATCACGAAACTTCGCAAACCAACTTCCACAACCCCCAGACTGGAATAATGACTCGGGTTACAAAAATGGTAACTACAACTACGGAGCACCAAGTTATTCCGACTCGCACACTGCACCTGAAAAAATCAAATTTTCTCCACAAAATCCCGGCTATCATTATTAGCCTTCCTCGATGATTGGTCCTACAGTTTTCATCATTTAAATGGTTTTTTTGATAGCGTGGATTATAACATGCAGTTCGCGAACAGGCAGATTTATAAAAAGACAGGAAAGGGTAGGGTCAGTCTTCTCGTTAGATTGGATTTTTTGAGGAATAACTTTGTATATATTTGGATGGTCTTCGAGATTGGATTACGGGACTTCGAACTGCAGGGGAAATCTGTGGCGCCATAATCATTGGGCTTATATTACGACTTAAAAGAGTGATTGGTATCAATTATTGTTTAGATACATGTAGAATAGCACTTAATAGGAATAGACAATTAATGTTATAATTAACGAAGAACTTGGGACAATTGATCTGACTGTTCACTAGAGGCTCATAGCTCGACAATCGATTCCCTTACTCTGACCATGCACGTAAGACGGATTTCGAATTCTAAGGTATACTTTTGAGAGCATTAACGAAAAAGATATTTTGGACTTTGACTGAGCTAAGTGCATGTACCTCGACGCTCAAAAACACCGCGAGCTTCACGTTGCGAAATCTACAACATCAACAGTACTACGAAAAAAGACAAATTAGTGGTGGTGAAAAAAGCTGTACCAACGACGAATACATGTATTTGTCTCTCCCGCGATGATTCATCCGATAAATGTGATCTCGTCGGCACGCGAACTCGACTCTCGCATTGCAAGTCCTACCGAACAAGTTAAGAGCCATGGCACGACTCATGTCGTTTAAGGATCTCATCTTCCTGGGAAGTCAAGGTGAAGGAGGAATAAGGGCTATTTCACGAAACATACCAATCCATTCCCCAAGCTGACTGTTCTCACGTCCTGGAATCTCTTTCCCTGTGCAAATTAGTGTCCGAGGAAGGACGAGTCGACGGCTCCATGTTATGGCGCACACCCGCCCCGGGGGATGGGCGGGACAAGACTCGGTTCGATCTTGGGCTTGGAGGGAATGTCTCGTGGATGTGCCGCAGACCGGACTCGCATCCGCCCGGGGATCGTATGTCACCTGTTGGCTGTCCATGAGCGTACCTCGCGAACGATCTCGACGTGGCTAGGGCTCGAGTCACCATCGATGTGCAAGGACGGTCGCATGATCACTAGCTGTAGTCGTTCGGGAGCTTGGTGGTGCTGATTCCTTGAATGTTCTTCCGACGAAAGAATACACACATTTTGTCGCTAGTTGACTGTCGCGCGTAAGGTTACTCTCGGTTGTTGCTTTTGGCCGTGCGTGATTGAATGAGGTGCACTCAGATAGAAACGCCTCACGACCTAGATTTCTAGAGTAAAAGCCCGGTCATATTTGATAGCGTGGGCTAACAACAGTCAAGTACGGGATGCGGCAAGTCTCAAGTAAAACGAGCACTTTTATCTATATTCTGCTCTACTAAATAGCTGGGACGCGTTCTTATCGCAACCTTCGCGTGATCAAATGAGTTCAATACACACCTAATCATTACAGAAACCTGTTCTGTGGCGGATCTGATGCTTGATGACTCACTATGGAAAGTGCGGGATCCTGTAGCGAATCGTTTGCAACTATTCTTACGACTGTCTGATTATCGATCCACATTTGACTCGAAAAGTAGGTTCAAGGCAGTTATCGAACAAGAGCGTGAAGAGTGTCGAGAGTTACCCAGGCTAAAATCGTAAAATAGTGCTGTGGAAAATGGCCATGTCGCATCCGAAAACACTGTTCAAGTCGTGATATACTGGGTACTAGCACTCTTAACTGGCTCTGGCACCACTGCCATGTTCAGAGGAGCATAAAGATCGATGACCTTGCCTTCAGGCTTCATTGAGGGATCTTAACTAGACGCCAGTTTCATATGAGTATCTGACTCAGAGGCCTTTTGCCCTTAAGTTCCGCCGCAGTCCTTGCTTGGGCTGACGTTGTCGCCTTTCTTGATTTTACTAACTCTAGCCATAGGGACTTATTGTTTGTTTGCTCTACATTGATGATGAAACGTCTTGAAAGGTGCCAGCCAGTGGTTAGTGGTCTCATTGCAGCGAAGGTTAAATTGAGTTAGAGTAACGATACCAGGTGAAGGTCACTGATTAGTCCGATGGTTTTGCTGACAGAGTTGGATCACTCTGCAGTTACTACTAAATGTTAATACTGTATTAAGTTTGTAGAACATATCTGGACAGTCTTGTAACCAATCATATAGTGAGATTTATCCATAGAAATAATTGCTGTGCTGAGTGTAAGTGTGATTGTGATTGTGAGTGACGTTGGAATAATGAAGTTAAAGATGATTCTGTCTCTAAGCGGCATTGCGGCTGTCGGCGCGAGGGACACATTTTCCTCCACTTAATTTCTGAAGAATCTCAGAGCACAACAGTCGAGACTTCACCTGCAACTTCTCCCACGACAATGACGTCTCACCAACTCGCCATCGCTAAAGCATCATTTTCAGCAGGTCTTCTTCGCTCTGATCCCACTCCAGTGACACGAGAAGATATATCATATTTTCACTCTCTCTTGAAGTCCGTGACGATACGATGCTCGCCCGCAAACGTCCAGGTTTGATAAAACATTCTGTTAAATCTTTCAATTTGATGGCTAAAAGATCGCTGAGGATAGCAATGCAAGCACTGGATTTTGAAGAATATTTTTCCATCTTCAACCCGGTCAATCGCGTTGGGGAAATATTTAACAGCCCTCACGGCATCTCTTGGTGACTCTGAAGCAGGAAAGGATACTCGGGCGAAAGACCAACCATCTACTAAAAGACAACGTCTACACATTCTCTACTTGATCAACGACGTTCTGTATCACGCTAAATATCGCATCATCAACACTCTGCTGCATACAAACATACAACCGGCTCTAGAAAGTATTGCTAGAAGTTGTGCATCATTTCAAGGTTGCCCAAAGCATGAAAAAAAGATTTTTGACCTTTTGGAGTTGTGGAGAGAAAAAGAATATTATTCAATTGAATTTATCGACAAGCTACGTGAAGCTGTCACCAGTGCTCGAGATGCCGGAAAATCTGCTGGAGCAGCTGAGGAACTAGAAACCAAGGAAGGAAGTTCTTCACGACCAAAATTCACGCCCTATATCATGCCAGCTAGCCACGGTGATCCAATGACCCCTTGGTACGATCTTCCAGCAGGAAACCTGATGCCGCATATTATTCCAAACTCGACTCGGCCTATTAATCCAGACATAATCAAGCCACTTCGCTTTACATCTGGTCCAGCAAGCGATACTCTAGTTGAGGCAGTTAAAAAACTTTTAGATGATGTCAAAATAATATTTGACGGAGAGCCAGAGAATGAAGAGAAGCTACCCTGTGATATCGATGAACTTGGTCAGCCCATCATACTCGACGAAATTACTGGGGGAGTCATTGATGGAGAAGGATATTATGGGTGGTCTCGAAATTTTTGCGAAAGAATGAAGAAACGAAAATCTGGAATTATCGCCCCAGCCAAGAACAATGAGCAACCTCTATCTGGACGAAATGTCAGTTTAAGTCCAGATACAAGGAAGAGGAGATATAGTGGCTCTGATGAGAGTTATGACAGGTCTCGGAGGCGCCGTCGATCTTACAGTTCTAGTTCTTCATCGTCAATTAGCAGACGAAATGACTCTCGCTCAAGAACCAGGAGTAGGTCAAGATCTAGATCTAGAAGTCCTTGGCGACCTGACCCCTCCCAAGAACTTGCTCAAGGTGCTCTAACATCCAACGAAAAAGTACCGGCCCCAATGCCTATGCCAACGATTCCTCCTTCCTTCCAACAGACCATGAACCCTAGCTTCCCTACTCCCCCAATGTTTAATCTACCCTTCAATGGCCAGAATCCGCAATTAGGGGCATGGGCTCCTCCAACTCCACTGCCATTTCAATTCAGTCAAACTCCACCACAACTTGCGGCCTGGCCTCAGGGCTCACTTCCGCCACAACCACTGAATCCTGCGATTAATTCACAGCTACCGTACCCTGGATTCATACAGCCGCCACTCGGTCAATTCCCACCATTAGGACCTAGCGGCTGGCATATAAATCAAACGGGTCATAATAATGGGAATAGCCGGAATAATTCACCAAGAGGAGGTTCTAGAGGTCGAGGCTGGTGGTAAGTAATAAATATCTAGGAGTTACCCAATTCTTATAATAACAAAATATTAGAATTCTCAGATTTAAAAAGTCGTCAAGGCATCATGACATATCTCTACCTGGACTATGTTGTTGATGGAAGTGTTTTTTGTATTGAAATTCTCTTGGAGGAGAATGGCCTGATTTACTCCATGGTATGCAAGTACAGCAAACATTATGTATGGATTAATGAAAGTTTTTCATGACTTTCAGAGGGAGCTTCTCTTACAGCGTGATTTCTGGATGGAATCTAAGTCAAAAAACACATAATGTGGCTGGCTATTCGCCGAATTTTTTCCTTTTGGAGGCTTTTATTATAGAAGGCTCGAGTCCACGGTTGAATATGTAATTATATATTGTAAGAATCAAATCGATAGTCTCGAGGATGAGAAGTAATTGACTAGCAGCCTCGATCAAAAATACCGCCCTCAATTTGCGCATCTAAACAAGGAAGGAGTCAGTCAAGTCTATCCCAATTGCCTTCCGGTACCGATAGAGATGACGCGTTGTCACCCAAAGCTCGGCATGATCATAGCGTTCCCACGCCATAGCTCGGAAGCTTCCGTCAGTCCTCCATAGACCTATCCGCGTGATTCCAACTCCTTCGTCCCGCGCCCGCACCGCCAGCCGCAGCGCAGACGAATCAATGCTCGTCGTCGTGCGCCAGCTGTTCGCGTGACCGCCCGCGCGGAGACAATGCGGTGCAGCTATTCGCACGCACACACGCATGCACGTTCGTCGCGGGGTGGGTGTGTGTCTCGGGGTAGAGGCTGTGAGTCGCTACTTCTTTCCGTGTGTGTGTGCGTGCGTCCTGGTTCACGAGCGCCGCTGCGATCGAGCTTTGCAGGCCCTTACCTCCGTTCGGGTGGGTCACGGCTGGTAGGTCTGCCTGGGTCGGACGTGGAGCTCCTTGTTCGTTGTTTTTCTGCGGGGACTTTACTTGCGTGGGGTCGCGCGAGCTGAGTCACGGTGGTGCGCACGCGGGGTATGGAGGGACTAATAGTTAGGGTTGGGACGGGACGATAATAGGTCTCTTCGTGGATGGAGGTGCTGTGTATAACTCTCTCTATTTCTCTGCCTCTTTGATGAGACATCACGACGACGGCTCGGAAGCTTCTTTCTGTTCCACGGCATTGGCAACAATGTTGTGCCCTCTTGGCTATTTTGCCACGTCAATGTGTCAATTTGATGGGCCTCTGGCTGGGAACGTAAGTCTAGTAGGGTCGTTCGTTTCCACACTTCAGATTCCATGCTCACTAATTATCTAAAAGGACTGATCTTCCATGCCTGCCCCTCCAGCAGCAGCAGCAGCAGTAGCTCTGCATCTCATTCTCGTTTCTTTTACCAATGCTTTTGCCTCTTCTATTTCCACGCCATCTTGGCACAGTTCAGACGCCAGCTGTAACGCTTTCTCGTAGTCTCCCGTCCGGAGAGCGTACTTTGCAAGCCACATCCTTGCCTTCGATGTGGCCACGGTGACGCCCGTGCCGTGGCCGTCGTGTATGAGACTCGGCTCGTCATCGAGTGACTGACTATCAGCGTGGATGTTGATAATTGATGCTTCGAGATTATCGAACCCTCCCTCTTCTTGAGCGATGCACATCTCCATGTAAGACTTGACCTCCACATCATCGCCCAGGCGATCGTACATGCTGGCGATTTCTAAGAGTATATCGGGATCCAGAATTCCTGATCTTTCTTTGTTGAGACTGCCAAAAGAGCTGCCAACACCCTTGTCATAGTAGCTGTCGGCGATCAATGCTCGCTTCAAGGCCTTAATACCTTCTAAATCGCGACCCATTCGCTTGAGGCACTGTCCGACGGCCTGCCACATCTTTCCATCCCAAGGACGAAGTCCCGAAGCTCGTTTGTAGTACCAAAGAGCGTAGGCATGCATCTCTAAAACTTCATATGTTTGCCCTAACCCATACCACGCCCGGTAGTCTCTTCTATTGATATCGACTGCCCTTCGGTAGGATTCAATCGCGGCATGTGTATTCTTCAGTTCAACGTATTCGTGCCCCATCAATGTCCAGGCACTCAGAAAGGATCGATCAAGTGTCAGCGCTCGTCTGAAATACTGAACTGCTTTTTCATGAGAGGATATCAACGAGTAATAATTTCCTACAACAACGCAAGATTCAGGTCGAAACTTATCCACAGTAGAGCACAAGTGTGCAAGAAAAGAGAGTTTCGGTCGATAATTCATCACGTAGAGAATGTTGGAATAGTGGTCAAGGAAATCGAGTCGATAGGGATGCAGAGCGAGCAGGTTGCTGAAATGTGCTTCTGCAGTTACAAAGTCTTTGGTGTGATAGGCCATTATTCCAAGAGAAGAGAGTATAAACGGACTTTGCGGAAAGATTTCAACTAACTCATTTAAAGAATTCGACAGGGCAGGCGAGACTTGGTAAAGCTCGAGGGAGGTGTGGATATGGAAAATGAAGCAGAATATATTCTGAGGGAGCCGAGGAGATATTCGGTTGAGCTACGTCTGTTAATTACATATCTTGAAGAGAAAACTAAACACACATCGTCCACTCGGCTTACTAACGAGGTCATCTCAAGCCAGCAAGCCCAGTTCATGGGACAAAGATGGACGCTTCGTATTAACCATTTCATCGCTTCTTCTTCGTTCTTATCTTTTGCTAAAACCATTCCATATCTAAACATGTCAATAAAGTACTTTGGCTGAACCCTGTCGACTTACAAAAATTCAAGCCAACCTTCACTTCCAGCAAAGTATCCATTTTCATCTGCTCGTTCGTCGAACCAGCCTTGTAAAAACCGACTTATCGTTGCCAGTTCTTTATTGACTATTTGCCCACTGTCATAAGGTCCCATGATCATTTCGCTATCCTCGTCCTTATTTTTTTCACCTGATATGAATTTGGCATAGAGGGCAAGGAAGACACTCTTTTGACTGAGTTGGGGATACGTGGATTCTATAGACGAGCTTTTGCGAGTTGGTTTGCCTTTACCTTTGGAGTTCGGCGTAGTTTGTGCTTGATGATTTCTTCTCGCCGATGTTGACAGAATTCCTTGTAACAAAGTATCCGGCAAGAAAACAGCTGCACATCTTTTGAATTCTCGACAATCAAATAAAGACTTTGCGAGTAAATATGAGTTTATTTCATTTGCTTCAAGTTGTGCTTCATCCGGATTAGAGTTTCCAGATACAACTATTGGTGGCAAACGATCAGAACGCTGCTCCATCATCTCTGAATCTTCTGGTTCGAGAATTGGCAATGATGTGAGCAATTCGGCAGCCCTAAGTCATTAGTTAAGATGGTGTGTGCCGAACAGATGCGATGGGTACCATTTCGCAGATTGGTAGAGACATCTTTCTGAGCATTTCACAACCGCTTCTTGCAAAGATTCTCTGAGCTTCACCGTATCTCTTTCGGCAAGAAGCATATTCTTAATCATGAAAGGACGACGACTCAGTGACAGAAGGAGACGTTACGCTTTATGACACCACTTGGTCCCCTTTTCGGAGCGATCCTGTTGAAAAGTTTTTAGTGTGTGAGATTTTGCAAGACCAGGTTAGGATTCTTCAGTAGTGACAATTTTGTGAAGAAACTTTACATTAGTTTAGGTCTGATAGAGGCGAATTACGGCAGGCAGCAACTATTGATAACCTGTATGGTGAATCGATCACTATGACGCGTCAACAACACGCGTCTAATCTTTGCGGATGCGTTAATTTAGTTGTCGGCAGCCTCCACGATAGCGCCTTAATCCCCCGTCGGGCATGTCTATTTACATTAATTCAGTCCTTTTTCCGGTAATTGTATTGTTCATCAATTTACACTAAATCGGTCTGGAAAGTTTCTCTATAGCGCGATGGCAAAAATGACCACTCTCAAGGAATTTGAAGCTGTATTCCCAAAGCTGGTTGAAGAGCTTCTAAATCATGCTTATAGCTACAAACTCCCCGAAGAGTTCATAACATGGTACAAAGCCGTAAGAATCCAGTCATGAATATTGAGCAGACTCATTGATTTTTAAATTAGTCGCTCCATGCCAACGTCATCGGTGGAAAATGTAATCGTGGGATGTCTGTTCCCGACTCTGTTTCTCTGCTTCTACAGGCACCGCTGTCGGAGGAGCAATATTTTCAAGCTGCAACATTAGGCTGGATGACGGAACTATTGCAGGCCTTCTTCCTCGTCTCAGATGATATTATGGATAGTAGTATCACACGCCGAGGCGCACCCTGCTGGTACAAACAGCCAAACGTCGGTATGATCGCGATTAACGACGCGTTCCTCCTCGAATCCGCTATTTACACTCTACTCAAGAAGTATTTTCGATCCCATCCTTGCTATATAGACTTAGTTGAATTGTTTCACGAAGTTACATATCAAACTGAGATCGGTCAGATGTGTGACTTGCTTACTGCGCCGGAGGACAAGATTGACTTGGACAACTTTTCCATGACCAAATACCAATTTATTGTTACCTATAAAACTGCATACTATTCTTTCTACTTGCCAGTTGCCTTGGCGCTTCACCAACTAAATATTGCCACACCAAAAAATCTCAAACAAGCCGAAGCAATTCTTATTCCTCTAGGAGAGTACTTTCAGATTCAGGATGATTATCTAGATAATTTTGGCCTTCCGGAACAAATAGGCAAGATCGGAACAGATATCATGGATAATAAATGCTCATGGCTCGTAAATCAAGCTCTTTCAATATGCACACCTGAACAGAGAAAAGTCTTGCAGGAAAACTATGGTCGCAAAGACCAAACTAAAGAGAAGAATGTGAAAAAGTTATATGACGAGCTTAACCTTGACCAAATTTACAAAGACTATGAGGAGAAACGTGTTGGTGAGATCAGAAAGCTCATCGCGCAAGTTGACGAGTCCGAAGGCTTAAGGAAAACGGTCTTTGAAAGCTTCTTGTCTAAAATATATAAACGCAGCAAATAAAAGACCGCATCTATCCGTATCCATGTAAAGCCAATCTGATCCGAGATAAGGAGTACCGTCGAACTTACTGTACATAATAAAAAATAACGCTCTCATAAAGATTTGGCCTCTCCATAAATGCAGCTAGTCCTGCTCTATGTTCTTAAAGAAATTCTTGCGGTTCCTGACGCCGATACATTGATAGTCAGATAGGGGTTGAGAAGAGATTATTACATCCTTTCGGGCCACTTCCGCGTTTCATTCGTCAACTCTGCACTTCTTCCAGTGCCTTTTAATAAATCTTCTCAGAAACCATATTTTTGTATAGAAATTAACTAGCCATACACTACGTCATTTTGCCAGGCATTACGATTCTTAGCCTCTTCGTTATTACAATTAATGACGCAAGGTATCATAGCTATTAGAAATGTTTGTCTTTCACTCTCATATCAGGGAAATCGTACTTTGTGCCTGCCGGCGCAAACGTATTTTTTGTTTTTCACTACCTTCATGGCTTGAAAAATCAGGTAGAAGCTTCAACAAGCAGTAAAGAAAAAGAAATGATGCGTGGTAAAGTTGACTTCCTCGATGATCTACGCAAGGTTAAAAAAGTCTACCAAAAAAAGGATCAAACTTTGAAACCTTTTTGTGGCAACTGGCCCCTGACCAAGGAATGTGAAAGAAGGCACGGTAAAGCTACCGAAGTACCTTAAAGGTAATGCATGTAGGATCCGATAAATTTCAGCTTCTTTTTATTGAAGCAACAAAAAACCATAAGATACTACTGCAGCAGTTAACAAACTTAGCCAAGGAAACGCAATTTAGTTCTCTAACAATTACAAAGAGCTACTTTAGAGATTCACGCCATAAGTCCAAATCGACCTACTAAAGCTCGATGTATGTATGCTGCTACAACAGTCAATCTCTGACGAAAGAGTAACAGAAAGTTAAATCGAGTAAATTGGTAGCGCAGCTATCATTTCAGAGCATCGAGCGCAGATTATTTCAAACGAGAAGAGCCGGGTAAGGCTTACCTATTAGCTCTTTGCTCTCGGACTCTAAAGATAAAAAGGATACAAACCTTTGAATGAGATAAAAATCTCGATGAGTTGTGAAGAGGGACGAGATAAATCTTCCCCTAAGTTATATTCTTGGCGAGCAAGGAAAGCCTAGAGCATCTGTCCAACCCAAGACCTTGCAACCCGACTCCTATTTGGAAATGCATCCGGCCTGTAGAGGTAATCACTCGACCTCATCTTAGACGACCCTGCCAAAGGATATCCGCAACATGCGGTGTATTCATTTCAAACGTGTTACTGTTATGAGGAGGCTCAATGGGGCTTGATCAGACGGATAGATCACGAACGGTGAAACCACATCGGAAGAAAGGCAAAGAATTACCTAGTCTCCTGGCGAATCTTGATACTTAAAAACCTAATTTTCTAACTTCTATCCGTATTTTATCATCATCTAACGATATCTATCTACACGCACATTCTTTCGTTCTCATGATCTCTCCTAACTATCTACTTAACTCATAGTAACCTTGATGTAATGGACGCCGGAGAAGGGATATCGAGGAGAGGTCGTCTGACGGAGTGATAAGGAGAACTTAGAACGAATCTAGAGCAGTACACAAACAAAAGACTCAAGAGAGTCATAAAATCTAAGTCGAGGTATAATCCAAACTGAAGATCTGAAGATCTAGCTACAGGCTATTGGCTGCTTATGAGCTACAGGATAATTATGAGTGACCCTTTCCACGAGTCATTTAAAACAAAATAATCCAATAGTAGAACACATAAAACTTCCTAATCATCGCGTAGCTAATTTTGCTTTATCACAACTACAACCTCATCATTCTTCGTTCGGACACGGTGTAATTATCGTATTAAGCTTCGGAATCGCGACGACGCCTCTATCCTCTATCTGATCAAGTTCAGCCCTCAGCTGAAATTTAATAGCTAGCTACTGGTGAGTAGGTTCACCAAAACAAGTTTATTCGCCTGCCCATCGAAGCAGCTCACAATAATGAAGGTACTAGTAGCTACACATACATGACTGTAACGATAATTACACTGACTTATTTTAGATAGCTTCACTTCCAATGGCCTAGATTCTCATTTTATTACAATTTCTGACCCGCAAGGCATCCAAGAAATCTATACATTTACATCTTTCACAACGGCACGAGGACTCAAAATTCGGAAAGAACAATCAAATTTCAATCTACTGACGAACGAAAGTAATCGAACAGAACTCACTAGATCCACAACCGCAGACTTTTACAATTTGTGTGCAAAGCTAGGATGCATGTGTCATTAGAAAATAGTTGCTGAAAAGATGAGAAGTTTAAATATACTCAAATACAAACATTCTTCATTTAAAGACCAAGAATTTCGGCTATTCCCATCTCAGCAGAGATTCAACAAAGATTTCAAGCATCGAATTTTTCAAAGACGAAGAAAGATAGTACCAATCAGAAAGATTACGGACTTTTACGCATCAAAATGGAAGACGACCGTATTCATTCAAAGCATATTCAGAACTTTGTTGATTTCGAGACAAAACATTATTATTCATCAAATAAAAATTGGATCACTGGAGACTGAATGTTGCAAAGCTGGTTATAGCGATGAATTCCTCCACCATCGAGACATCATCAAATACTGTAGTGAACATAATTCCGCTAATATCTACCAGCATACAAGGATTCTGCTCCAAAATCTGTGCCAAAAAATTACCCTACGTAAGCGTCAGGATTGTTTACTAAAAGCCCATTATGAAGCAATGCCTCAAACATGGTTTCTTTGTAACCAAAAAGGGCCACGATCATCATATTCAATCCTCGGAGATGCCAACCACGGTGGATATTGATTATGCCACACATGTAATCACCCAACAAATACCTTGGGTTATAAAAAGTGAGATATTTGAGTTTTCTTTGGGTAAATTTTTATGATTAACATACGACGGGATCTTGATACAGAATAGAAAATATTTTTTGAGAGATGAAATGTCGCATGTAGCTTCGTTAATCACTAGCTATAGAGTTAAGTAAATACTTTCCATAGGTATAGTTTTCAATGGATATCCTTCAGCATACGACAATAATGAAGTTATACAACGAAATAGCGATAAACGTATATGTAAATGACCTTGTTTGTGGTTGATGTAATCTAGGCCAGAGTAAGAGCACTAACTGATAGCTGATAGCTGATAGCAACTACTGAGGCGGGGCCGCAGTATTTTCAATCTGGTCACTGATAATTACAATTTTAAAATACCTCTTTCAGTTAATAATATTTGCCTATTGAAGCCGACGTTGCTCGTTATGTTTAGAGATAGATGAAATTACGATAGCGGCGCCTGGATAGCACTCATAATTAAGCATTAGTTCAAATGATACCAAACCAGGCTTAGCTTATTGCATAAAGATACTTCTAACTCGAAAGTGCTTTTACAACACATTAAATTAAACAATTCAATTAACCCGATTTGGCGCCCTGAGGCCCATAGAGGTGTTTTCGGAAAATACGTCTACTTTTGTAGGACGACTTTTTTTTTATTTAAAATCAACTTTGCGTATGCAGCCTGAAGCTGTGACACGAATGATTACGGAAGGTGTTTTTTTCAGAGAATGACTCATTTTGATGTTTGGTAACACTCATACTCAGAGTCCATTTGCAGATACCACTACGAGGATAGCATCTTGCGACGTGTAACCTCTTGCGTGGAAACCCACCTCAGGGGAACGTGGGAATAACCCGTGGTTATCTGAGTATGCTTTCGTCATGCTGTGAGAAAATCACCATCGCGAGTGTGGTAAACGGGTCTTACTGGTTTCGAACCAGCTTTCTCCTGTCACGAATGGTGCATGTGTCCAAGCTGCCTAGAGTCTGTTTGGGAGACCGACCCAGACGGTGTACCGCTTCACCATCCGACCTCATTTTATAATACCCAGTCCCAGCAACTACACCTGTCCTAGCTTGCCCTATACCTAACAAAAACTCATCATCAGAGACGTGAGCGTTTATCGATTCAAAAGGAAACGGGTATGGTTAAGTTGATACAGGATTCTCCTCTGAAATCAATTCAATCGTTGAACTTATCTAAATGTAAATACTACCTTGGGGTATGCACAGAATAAAAACCAAGAAAATATCCGCACGAATTGGCTAATTAGCAATGCTTTATGACGAATCTCAAATTCTACAAATTCTCCCAAAAAAGCACGTGACATTTTTTTCTGAAGTAATTTGGGCAAAAGGAGATTCCCATAAGCAAACTCATCTGGAAAATCGTAATACACGTAGTAAAAACTGTCGCTACAGCCGAGCGCAGGGTTTTGATTCACAACCACATGACCATTTTGAGTGACTGGAGGTGTCAGAATAGTGAGGTTAGGAAGTGTTGGAAATGGAGACACGTTGTGTTTCGGAACCTCTAGTTCTCTATTTCGTCTAGGTTCCCAACAAGATCTCGTATATCTTGCTTGGACTAGGAGTTATTATAACTTGGCGTTTCAGGTTATACTGGAAAGTGTTAGTAGCTGAGTTATGGAGGCGTTAGGGGCTATTTTG
>JAKRRZ010000143.1:0-30443 GCA_022627015.2 Podosphaera aphanis
AATCAATCAATCAATCAATCAATCAATCAATCAATCAATCAATCAATCAATCAATCAATCAATCAATCAATCAATCAATCAATCAATCAATCAATCAATCAATCAATCAATCAATCAATCAATCAATATATTTGATGGTAAATGGTGGCGCCAAGATGGCGGTACAAATGACAAAACTAATAAATAATGAAAGAGAAGACAAAGTCCGACCTGCAAAAAGTCGAAAGGCTCAAAAATGAGAAGATTTGAGACCGGTCAATTAGAATAAAAAACCACGTCTTCCAAAAGCTCACCGAAAACCCGCTATAACTTCACCAATACTTGATAGATAAAGGCTAAAAAGGAATTATTTGATCAAATAAGACTAAAATAGACCGAATAAATACAGGCAGCATTAAATGTGCTCGGGGTGAGGACCGCAATGGCCCTGGCCTGGTATCAATTGAAGGGACCCTAATATTTGGAGGGGACTAGCGATTTGAGCCTGCATGCTTTGATTTGACCTGGATGGGATGAACCTTATAGTGATCAAGATGAATTCAGAAAAAAATATAGGCACATTGAAGAGTTGTTTCGCGCCAACTTTGGATCAAGTCGCAAGCCAGCCCGGTTCTTTCGCCATAGCGGATATCATTTTTCAACAACAAAACAGCTCAAAGTATATTTCCGCGGTAACAAAGGATTGGCCAGCTTCGATGGGGAATTCTGCCATGAGTTCGACATCTCATTATTAGATTTGAACCCAATTGAGAATCTCTGGAATTGTGAACTTTGGTATTATGTTGATGCAGAATCATGCCAAACATTAATTGAGAGCATGCCGTCTACAGCTACCGTTGTATTGAAGGCAAATGGAGTACTAAAATGTTGCTCTGAAAAATGGCCGAATAGTTGGTAGTGCCAAGACCCGCACAGAATGTAGAGACTTGCAATTTTTTATTTAAAAAAAACATGGAGCATATAGAGAAATAACTAAAAATTTAAGTACAATTTAAATCATTTTTACTTCCTGACGTCTTGTTGGGAAGTTATTAGTAAAAATCTCCAAAATGTAGATTTAATCGGCCATTTTCTTGGGCTACTGTAGCTGAGGATCAGCTTGTGGTTTAGAGCGCAGGAGGGTGGGTGATCGCTTCTAGGTCTGTTAGCAACGGACTACACTACAGCGCTACTGGGATATTGAAAATAATCTTGCTAGAAAACCATCTTCTTAAACACACATATTTGAGGCCTGTGAATATACACGATTTTATCGTGGAATTATTTTCAATACCCCAGTAGCCCTGTATTTACACCTACAGTACATGTAATGTACATCTATTAGCCATGCGTAACAAACTGTTTTCCATGCACGGACTTCTATCACTTAGCTCCCGTCCTAGACGAGGCTACTCTAACCCTGCCTTACCTCATTATTTAGTTATGTAGAGCTGTTACTTTCTAAGTAAACAAAACACCGCCAACCCGTCATGGCCCATTTGCGTCGCCAGAGCCCACAGAGCTCAAGCCGCACCTTAAATCCGCGTTGGTTTGAAGATCCATCTCAGGACTATCTCCCTCAGTCAAGCGCCGCTTATCGACCCCAAACTGGCCCTTCCATTGCCATGAGTAGACCTACCGAGCAGTATGATATTTCACGGAATTACAGCGCTCCTCATCCTCAAAATCTTGCAGCTATTCCTTCAAACGATTCGGATTCGTTCTATGGTGCTTCTCGGCCTCAAAATGTTATTCAAGTCAGGAATGAAAATGAAAATCCATGGATGCCCTCTACTGAGAATCAAGAAATTTGTCGATGCCGAAAACAGCAATCACAATCGAAATCACAATGTTCAACTGAGTACTCTTCTTCTGCTACATCAAGCTCTTCATACTTGGATATTTCACGTACCTACCCTCTGAAACAAAGCGGTATTCGTACATTCTTTACAGCTCCTTCTGAGCACAAACGCCGACGGAGAAGAAGAAAAAGGCGCAAGTCATTCTTTTTGTTTGGAAACCACAGCAGCAGTTCGTCTGTTAATAGCGACTTGGCATACGGCACTGGTTTTGTCAAGGTCCCTAAGAGACAAACCCAAATTTCAAATGAAAAAGAAAGTAATCATGAAATGATGAATGCAACAGAAATACCTAGAAAAAACCATGCGAATGAGAGGCATGAAGAAAGAGGAACCAATGTTTCCAGGACGAACGATTCATCCAAGAGTGATCACAATGGAATGGAAAGGAAAAAAATAGAAAGTGAAAGCTATCGCAAGAAAAATATTCATCGGAATTCGAGAGGGGAATTCAATGCCATGGAAACAACAGCGGGAATCATGGCTGTCGGTATAGGACTAGCGAAACTTGCTGAAGGACGTAATAAGTTCAGTGGAGAAAACTTTTCCAATGGCAACTGGAGGAGCCGCAACTACATGTCTAAAAATATTGGTGATTCTGGTTCTAGAAAAAACTCCAATAGATTCGAAAGTGATGACGAAGAAGGCTGGGAATCAGCATCCGATAGTGAATCTGAGTCAAGTGTTGACTCCAAACTGGCCTATGGAAACGAGCCTCAGAAAGGTTGGAGTTTATTTGGGTGGGATGACTCTCAAGAAATTTCTCATAGAAAAAATCATGGTATGGATAGAAAGTATGATAGCTCGCAAAGTAAGCAGAATCCCCAATTTAGAAGAACAGTAAGTCTTTCATTTCATTTAATAATTACTTTTGAACACAAGCTTAGCTTTTTAGGATGATCCATATTTCAAATCGTCCCCTGATGTATCTGGGCCGAGTCAGTGGGCTTCTCACGGCTTACCAAAACCTAATCCAATCGAACCCATAAAGCATTCCTATATGGAATCTCGTCTAGATCCTCTAATTCCTAACAGGAATTTTCCTGGGAAGCATGGAGGAAGAGAATATGCATTATCTAGATCAGATCCTCTTATCCCTGCTCGTCCCGATGTGGTCCCTCTTCAGATTATGCATCCCCAGCCTATAACTCCTGTGTCTCAGAGTGTTTATCAACCGATAAACAATAAAATTCGATCCGAAGGTAATGCTGATTCGAAATGGAATCTACCATCTAAGCATCAATCTTTAGCAAGTGCTGCTTTAGCAGGTGCAGCTGGTGCTTCCATAGGCGCAGCAATAATTTCCAACATCCAACGAAATGATGAGAAAGAAGAAAAACGATCCGAAGAAAATACAACTGAGCTGTCTACAAATCGAGAGTTTGTTTGCCAAGGAGCTCAAAATAAGCAGCCAGACGTAAGTAGAGTTTATCAGGAAAAAGATCACTTGAAGCATGAGATTAGAAAATCACCCAATTTTAGGAATATCTCAGAGCAGAGCCGTGAATCCCATATAGAGATTCAGCATGTTCCTATGAAAGAGAAATTTGCTAAAGGAGGCGATATTGGAGGAAACTCCCAAATAAATAAAAGAACCGAGGCCAGTACTATTAAAGAAAATTCACGCTTTTCAAAAGATCAAAAATTGCCTAACTTTCCCGAAAATGATGAAAGTAAAGAAAGACACTTATTTCGTCAGAGAATCGAACCTTCACGATCCAACATCCATTTTACTCCAAAAATTCCATCTACTAAATTTGTTCCCGAACATATTCAATCACAAGGGACAACTATCTACACTGATACTTCTGCTCCACGCTTTAAATTCCCTTCAACCAACCTAGGGCAAAATACAACCTCTACCGCGCAGAAAACTCCAAAATTTCATGAAATTTTGACCCCTAGTTTTGACAAGCAGCCATTGACAAACATTCATTCTAATTCCTACCAACAATCTACTTTAAAAGATGAAGAGCCGAGCTCTGGACTATCTCGAAAAAGACCACGCTATGAGATTTTGAACCAAGAGGAAGAATTAACCTTGAGAACACCACATACTGCAAAATTTAATGGGGCAAGGGAAGCTCGCTCTGTTGGCAACCATAGAGAGTCACGCTCAGAGAAGCGGAGAGACGAAAGGCGTCGAGGTGGACATAATAATAATTTAATTCTAACTAATAATCAGACAGCTAATCAACTAAAAAGACCTGTTTTCGATGAAATCTATCCTGTTACTAATCCGGCTCGAAACGATTTAACCAAAACTATCGAAGGAACTTCTTCGTGCGCTCCCTATAGCCTCGATAAGTTTGGGGATGAATTTCGGCGACCTGATATTTCTATCGCCACACTACTTAAAAATAAACCTCACGAATGGAAAAGTAAGCCCCACAACTTCTATCACGTGGGTAACGAACCAGGTTTAAGTCATGGATATTCAAATGACTTACGCAGTGTAAATGGTTCTCCAATTATAGCCATACAAGATACTAATCCCTTTCAACGTCCGGACTCTGATGCTAATCAACAAATAAATATGGGCAGAGAGGAACCCTCTCCATTACTTGATCCAGATATTCAATCTGAAAATTCTGTGCTGAGATTGCCGTCTAGACCCCGCAGACAACCAAGGCGACAGTTGAGTTTTGAAAGTAATCTTGGCCATGAAGCTGTCCATGAAGCTAAATCACTATACAACCAGCCAGAATCTAGTATTTCTAAAGGCGTTACTTGGGGTCCCAGCGAGACCAAGCATTATGATATAGAGTCTCCAACTCAGCATCAAGATGGGTTTATATCCAACTCACCAACTGGACCTGAAAACTCTCAGAAATCGCGCCCGATAACAAGCTACCCCATACAACCTGAAGTTGAACCTAGCGGCTCATTAAATTTCGCTGTACGAGATAAAATCGCTTTTTGCACTACTAAGCCAAGAGACTTTACCCGCTCGAGCTCTAATTCACCGGAGTATTTAGATAAAAGTAAGATTCAAGCTTATACCTCTTCGTCTCCTTCAAATACTACTGTTGCCCATGGAGATGATTTGGATTTTACAGCTACAGTAGCTGCCGGACTCCAAGATACTGGCTTTGATCCTGGAATCGTAGTTAATGACCCAAACTTCCTATCACGGGAATCCCCACCTAGTTTGGAGGGTTCAAGAAGTCTCTACTACTCTCCCTACGCTGAGACAGTAACTGATTTTGAACCTCTCAACCCAAGAACGTTAGAATCTAGCGATAGGGACATTAAACCAACAAATGATTATGCAGAAATCCCTTCAAATTCGGCAAGCATAGTTGCTAATACTCTGGAAGAATTACCTAAAGAGCCCGAGAAGAAAGAGGGAAAAGAAAACTATGAAAGGCTTAGAGATCAAAGAATAGCTGCAATTCCCATCACCGAAGAGTATGTGAACCCAAATGATAGTTTTATTTTTGGAGAGATCAAGCCTATAACTGAGGGGTCCAAGAGCTATGAAGGAAATTTCCCCTATGATTTTGGAGGCTCTGGGGGTAAACAACGAGCTATAAACATTATCAATCCAGAAAACTACTACGATAAAACTCTTCAAGAGGACTCGAGCATTGGAAACTCCCAGGTTCCTGAATTTAACTTATCGAGAAAACAGCTGGAAAAAAAAGAAAAGACTTCTGCTACACAATCGCCAAATAATTCACCTACTAGTTCATCGTCATTTTCGGAAAAAAATACTGAGATTCCTGAAAATCATACAGCCCAAAACAGCAAAGCTAGGGCTGGCAATTTTAATCCTTGCGAGATTTCTCTCCCGCCCAGCACAGCATCTTCAGAATTATGTTATGACCTTGATGGCTCTAAAAATCCCCCACTGAATAGAGATTTTTTTTCTGAACAATATCGTGACTCTTACCATATAGAAACCCATCCCTTAGTCTTCGCTGATTCGTCTCGCCTTGAAGACCAAGTCCCTCTAAATACAGGAAGTATAGATAAGAAGCCAAATTATCACAGTACACAAAAAGTGTTTTTGGCTCCTATAGATGAATTGAGTCGCAGGAGTGGGACAGAACAGTTTGAAACTCCGACGTCTGGTATATCAATCAAGGATGAAATTGAAGATATCGACGAGGATAGGAACAGCAGGTACAATAACATGACATTTGGAGCTGAATCCATAAGTAAAAAAGGTAAAGGTATATTCATGTATAACGTCTCAAGAAATTATGAGCATCGGCATCATCAAGATGAACACAATAATGAAAACATAAATCAAAAGTATGCAGAATCTGATGGTAAACACACTGAACCCCTCAGAGAAGAGTCTTTTTTAGATAGTGCCGGCACCCTTGGCGCGGGTGCCGGCATTGTGAGTCCAGCAATCATAGATACGGCTCAGAAACGCTCGCAATCAATCGCCATCGATATAAAAGATCCTTCGCCGCAAAATACTTGCTCAGATACCGTCATCAGAGAACAATTGGTACAAGAATACCCACCTGAAGATATGGACTTATATCAAACACAGAAAATATCCGTGGAACCTAAAGTCTTTCTCCCAACATTTAGACCATCAATTGATCCTCAATATGGTGACCTTCTTCCTCTACCACCGATCGACGCCTGCTTGCAGGCAACTCATTCTTTCAACGAGCCTTCCGAGCTTCCCGAACTCCCTCACAGCTGTCCAGATTCCCCAGACGCAGACACCCCATTGAGAAACTCATCACACGCTACTCCTCGCAAATTTAACATTTCTACAGGGAAGTCGCCTAGCCAGAGCTCCGTTCCGATAAATTTACGATTTAAGAAAAGAACAAGATCGTTGTCTGGTCCACCTGAATCACTTGGATTAACAAAATCATTGTTCCCCTCTCCTCTTCAAAGTTCATCCAAAATTTCTAGGCGTTCTAGATCTAGACCAAGTTCTTGGGATAGGGCTACTGAATTCATGCCATTATATCTGTTGGAGAGTAACACTCAAAATCTACCACGAATGGAACGAGTGGATCAATTCAAAGATTTGCCAGCACTACCTGAAAGTCCGACAACGAGTCGGAATTCGAGCAGACTAGATTCAGAGAGCAACAAAATAAATGAAAATAAATATTCCAGGTTACTTTCGACAGGTTTGATACTCCATTCATTTACAGCTCATACGCCGGCTCTAACTCCAAAATTAGGGCAGATTGCTAAAAATGTTGATGAATGTTCTAAGCTACAAAACCAATGTTACGGTATTACTGATTTTAATGCAACCGTAGAAAAATCCTCAGCATCTAAGACTCTCAATTTTCCGATAGATACAGTCGAATTGCGTAAAATTTGTGACACTGATAATAACTCGAGCGAGATATATAAACTTTCCAACGTTCAAGCAACGAAACCGAATTTTAACGATTATCACTTACATATGTCAGACGCTAAAGACGCTAAAAAAGGACAAAACGATAGCCCAGAGAGTATTAAAAATTATGACGATAAATCAACTTTCCATGCCCAAAATTTTCTCAAACTAGAGCCTAACAGTACACAGAAGGATTCTGATAGTATACCAATATATACGAAGCAAGAAACTTGTACCGCTTCTAAAGCTAAGCTAGCCGAGACCCTCGAGTTATCGGAGAGAAACAATACTATGACAGTGACTAATTCAAATCTAGGTTTCAAAGGAAACTCTAGTCAAAGTTCTCGTAATGAAAGCGAGCCAGTCTACCTTAGTAAGAACATTCATCAACTAGAATTTTCTGAAGATTCACCTCGAACTTCCCAAGGCATAGAACTCGAATCGATCTCAAAATCTGAACATTCTTCTACAGATTCCATTAAGAAATCTCGTGAACGTGAAATCAAATCGGAGACTCTTGATAAATTAATCGAGCCAGAAGACATAATTCAACCCATAAGTAGCATTAAAAAGATGAAAACAAGCCTTGAAACTGAACTGACAAATAATGATGATCCAGCTATACTGGAACAAAAAATTTCCATCAAAGCCCATCTAGGTAGCATATCAGAGACTAAAGAAGCACCAAAAAGCACCAAAAAAAATAATAATATACAAATTATCGCGCAGACTGAAGCAGATGGAGCTTCTCTCCCAAGTTACGATATTCAAAAGCAAGATCATTTGGATCCCAATGCAAAAAATGAGTGTGATTCTGTTGAGATCTCGAAACCTGAACTATTGCTTAATGAACACCATCCCAACCAAAAATTCAACCCTCAGTCAGATTATGAAAATATTGTCAACTCTAGCCTCTTATCGTTTAACAATGAACAGCGGGAAGTAGTAAGGGTCAATCTTAAGTTTCAATTTCAATATGCTAAACTGATTTAGATAAACAAAGATTTAAGTTCATCAATTCAAACTTCTCTAGATCCTCAGTATTCTGCTACAGATGAAGATTTAAACAAAAGCCTAAACTTACAGAAATCTATAGATATCAGAGGAGATAGCCCTACTCCGGAAATAAATTCCTTACCTGAAAGAGGCCATTCTATTAGCACACCTGATTTTTATGAAAATGATCTTATTCAAACAGGAATTTTAAACTTATCGGTTTCAACTCCTTGTAAGCTAGATTCAGTGAGAGATGGCGATTCAGAACCAGCTTCCACTATAGATGTGGTAACCAAGTTCAATTCTGGGCCTGCTCCAGAAAACAAATCAATTGCGAATCCAAATCAAGTCAGAAAGTCGAACTTAGGGCATGTGCTATTTTCAATATCACAGGAGCCAAAGCTCACAACTGAGCCAAATCTAGACTTGGTTGATGAAACGAGTTCAAAGTCGCTGTTAGGCTTAAACCCAGAAAAGAAGCCAGTATTAACATCAGAGTTTCACCCTGAACTAAGTCTAGACATAGTTGAGGTACCAAGCTTAAAAACAATGCCACAGATGAAGCTTGAAGCAAAGTTCGATGATAAATTGGAGATTAATCCTAAAACAAGTAAAGAATCAATGCCAGAGCTTGTTCCGGAGTCAACTCTTGATTCAATCAAGCCAAACTTTGTATTGGTATCAGGATCGCCGTCCGAGGTAAAGCTAGTTGGCGAACAAGTTCCGTCTATAAATTTTAAAAATAAACCAACTTCAGAGGGAAATTTACAGGAGAAGCCTCAATATAGACTCGAGAACAACTCTGAAGAGTATCCACAAAGTAAACCTGAGAAGAGATCTGAAAATAAGATCGAAGAGAAGCCAGAAGATAGGTCCGAAGAAAAGCTTAAAATGGACTCTGAAACAAAACTTGAAGATGAACTTGAAAAGAGATCTGCAGAGGAACTTAAGGACAAGGTCGAAGAGAAGCCCGAAGACAGATCTAAAGAGAAAGTTGGAGAGAAGCCTGAAGAAAAGCCAAAGATGGAGCTTGAGAAGAAGCTTGGAGAAAAGCTTGAAAAGAAGGCTGGAGAAATCTCTGAAGAGAAATTTGAGGAGAAACCTGAGGAAACGATCGAGAAGAATCTCGAAGAAAAAGTTGAAGAGAAGCCTGAGGAGAATCCTGAGGAAGCAATCGAGAAGAATCTCGAAAAAGTTGAGGAGAAGCCCGAGAAGAGGCTTAAGGAGAATCATGAGGAGCCTGAAGACAGGTCTGAAGGGAAATTTGAAGAGAAGCTTGAAGAGGAGCCTGAGGAAACGATCGAGGAGAAGCTTGAGAAGGAGCTTGAGGAGAAACATGAGAAGCCTGAGGAGAAGCCTGAAGACAGGTCTGAAGGGAAACTTGAAGAAAAATTTGAGGAGAAGCCCAAGGAAATGATCGAGGAGAAGCCTGAGGAGAAACATGAGAAGCCTGAGGAGAAGCTTGAGAAGGGGCTTGAGGAGGAATTTGAGGAGAAGCCCAAGGAAACGATCGAGGAGAAGCCTGAGGAGAAGCCTGAGGAGAAGCCTGAGGAGAAGCCTGAGGAGAAGCCTGAGGAGAAGCCTGAGGAGAAGCCTGAGGAGAAGCCTGAGGAGAAGCCTGAGGAGAAGCCTGAGGAGAAGCCTGAATACAGGTCTGAAGGGAAATTAGAGGAGAAGCCGGAAGAAACGATCGAAGAGAAGCCTGAAGATAGATCTGAAGAGAAAATTGAAGAGAAGTCTGAGGAAGCAATCGAGAAGAATCTCGAAGAAAAATTCGAGGAGAAGCTTGAGGACAGGTCTGAAGGGAAATTTGAAGAGAAATTTGAGGAGAAACCTGAGAAAACGACCGAGAAGAAGCTTGAGGAGAAGCTTGAGGAAAAGCCGGAAGAAACGATCGAAGAGAAGCCTGAAGATAGATCTGAAGAGAAAATTGAACAGAAGTCTGAGGAAGCAATCGAGAAGAATCTCGAAGAAAAATTCGAGGAGAAGCTTGAGGACAGGTCTGAAGACAGATCTGAAGAGAAAATTGAAGAGAAGCCTGAAGAAAAGCCAAAGATGGAGCTTGAGAAGAAGCCCGAAGAAACGATCGAAGAGAAGGCTGGAGAAATCTCTGAAGAGAAATTTGAAGAGAAATTTGAGGAGAAACCTGAGGAAACGACCGAGAAGAAACCTGAGGAAACGACCGAGAAGAAACCTGGGGAAACGACCGAGAAGAAGCTTGAGGAGAAACATGAGAAGCCTGAGGAGAAGTCTGAAGACAGGTCTGAAGAGAATTCAAAAGAAAAGTCCAAAGAAAAGCCCGAAGAGAATATGAAGGAGAAACTCGAATTGAAGTCCAGGGATAAGCTCAAAGGGAGGTCTTTAGAGAATCTCGAGTATAAGCCTGAAGAAATAAATGAAGAAATACTCGAGGACGAGTCTGGAGAAATGCTCAAAGATAGACTTGAGAAGCTAGAAAAACTTGAAGTGGGGATTGAAATGACACGCGAGGAATTGTCTGAAGAAAGGTTGAAAGAAAATTTTCGGGAGAAACTCGAATCGAAGTCTAAAGGCAAGGCTGAAGAGAGCTCTCAAGATTATTTCGGCGGAAAACTCAACGACAAACATGGAGAGATACTCGAGAAGTCTGAAGGAAACTCCGAAGATAGCTCTCAAGTGAATTTCGAAGGAGAGCCTAAATATAAATTTGTGAAAAAGCCTGAAGAAAAAGTTGAAGTGGGGTCTAGAAAGACACACGAGGAAATATCCGAAGAAAAGCCTCAAGATAGCTTGGACAAGAAGCTCAAGGTGAAGCCTAAAGAAAGCTCAAAGGAGAATTACGAGGAAGAGAATAAAGAGAGACATGAAGAAATGCTCGAGGAGAAATCTGAAAATAAACTTGAAGAGAAGCTGAAAGAGAATTCCGAAGATGAGACTGAAGAAAAGTTTAAAGGAACAAGTGAAGCATCTGAATTTTCAAATTCTCCCGAATTAATGACTACATCTAAAGAGGTTTCTCTGCCTGAAAATCCTAGCACGCCACTTGAGCGTATTCTTGACAGGGCGTCTGGTGATAAAACTGATTCAGTAAAAACATCAAAATTCGTTGGTAACATCCTCGCAAAAGTGCGACAGTCGTATCAAGGCTTTGAATCAGCATTTGTGACACGTGAGTCTCCGAAAATTAATCAAAATTTGATAACCCCTTATTAATATTCACCAGGACAAGTATCGAGTGACATCAGGCCAGAAGAGGTTATTGAGAAAGTTAGCTCCTTTCACAAACACGAAGCAACCCCTGAGTCCAAGGAACTAATCCTCACACACTCACAAGTCTCTTCAAGTCGTGATGCGCCAAAAACTTTCTCTATTGTTGAAAAATCTCTAATCCGATCACAAAATTCAAATCGTGAATCCGATACTAGTGAGCCACAATCTAAACCTAGAGAAAAACTCAGTATTCCGGAAACCACTTCCTTGATACACTTAGACGAAGTTTCTACTAGTCTAACTTCTGAAGTCAATAATAGACTTGTTGTTTCACCAAAGAAAACACCGATAAAAGATATGACTCGAAACACTCAATCTTTATCTGTCAACAACAATGTATCTTTGATTCTTCGAGAGGTTCATAAGAAACGATTGAGTATAGAACCTGTAACCGAAGAAAAAATAACAATTTCTTCACCCCAAGAACCCCAAGGTACCGAAGATGACAAAGATATCATTAGGTCATTTAACGATGCATCAAGCTCAAAATCCAACATTTCATCCTTAGTTAAACCAGCTATTGAAAAGCCAAATGACGATGTTATTGAGGGAGGGAAATTCCCAACGCTAGACCCGAAGAGTGCCATTGCCTCGGTTCCTCTCATTGAGTCTGAATCCATGATCGATAGTCAGAAAATAAAAACGTCAACTATCGACACCTCCTTGGTAAGTTCGGTAGAAGAGATGGAAATTCCTGCCAAAAAACACAAGAAATCAAAAAAATCAAAAAAGAAAAAGAATGAGAGCTTAACCATTACTGATGCTGAAGATCTGGCAAATCCCAGTGTGCTGCCAAGAAGAATATCTGAGCCGATATACTCTAATTCTTCCCTAACTCCGTCAGCTGCAGATGTTAAAGATAAATCCTCTTTTACTTCGAATCTCTCACCAATAAGACCCATTGTTTCAGAGATGAACACATCGCAAGAAGGGAATTTTACCTCAAGAATTGAAATTGAAAATAGCAAGGCAAAAGATCTAAGTCTTATGAGAACAGGCTCATTTAGATTATCTAGCAACAAAGGAACCTCGAAACTAGTTGAAGAAGCCGTAAAGATGCGTAAGAAATTAAATTTATCTACAAAAAACTTAAACGAAGCCGGACCAAGTTCCGAAACAAGTCAAGGAGTAGTCACTTCTATAAATGCAAAAAATGACTCGGTAAAGGATACTCAGACTATAAATGAGATTTCAGATAGTCCAAAAAAGATTATTATCGAGAAAAAGTCGCAAATTATTGACAAACGGCGGAAAGAGGCAGAGTTGAAGGAAGATCCTGTGAATAAATCAAAGAAGAGTAAGAAGAAACAGAAATCTGGTATTTCGACCCCGACCAAAGATTTGATGCTTACTGCACCCTTGGCTGACCCCAGCCAGTCTCCTCAGCACAATCTTGAGCAAATTTTAGATAGTCCCTGGTCTCCCACTCAAACTTCATCAGGTAATTCGCTAGAATCAACCAAAGAAGCACAGAAAAGCGAGAAATTTTTGAATCCGGGATATAAATTCGTTGATGAGTTTTATTCAGGCTCCAAATCGATCTCGGAACCAGAAAAGTTAAAACCTGAAATTGCTAATCAGCCAGAGATCTTTGAACCACAGAATTTTACGATTTCTAAATATAGTGAGAAAAGATTGAATAAGGATATCGTCAGTACAGCCCAGGCAGAAGAAACAATGTCGAAGGCAGATGAAAATAGTCTTGAAACGAATGACATACAACACAAGGTAAGTCAGAACCCTTCCATAATTTACTCGGGGAGCCCTGAAGGTCCAGAGAATGACAATTATTACATAAAGTCAATTTCGGAAGATAGTAAGAGCACAAAGCGTATCGCTATTAAGCCTTCTAATGATTTTGATGACGAGTCTAAGAATCCTATGGTTTTATCAAGTAACGATTCACAGGTGGTTTTACAGAAGCAAGATCGAATTTTCTCAATGGAAGCAGGAGATCTTTTCGTTAAAAACACTAAAAAATCAATGTCCTCAAGCTCACTTGATGTCAAGAATACTGTATTTCAAACATCAAATACATCTGAGATTCCTAATTTCACTCAATTAGACTTGGTCGTTGAAGAAAGATGTCGAGAAGATAGTCTCGATGTTGCTCGTGAAAGTTCAGAAAATGACACTGCGAAAGAAAGCATTCAGATACCAATCGAGATCCTACTAAAAAAAGAGATCAGTGGACCAATTATCTCAGATGCTTCTAATAATCCGCAATCTAAAGTCAATTCTCAACCCATCGACGTAAAATACCCCTTGGCTACCTACGATTTAGATAAAAATTCCACAGACGTGAAAATCGATGGAAATAGACCAGAAGAAGCAATTAAAACTTTGGACGCGGAACTATTAGAATTGAAACCTTCGAAAACTTTAGACGATCCACTGGCTAGCTCAAAATTTATCGCGAATTTAAACTTTAAAGACGAAAGAATGGAACAAACTGATAAAAACTTTAATTCCATCTTACCTCCATCCACTTTGAGTCAAGGGATTTCAGACACAAAATTATTTCAAGTTACCGATTCGCAATCTAATGAGCATTCAAATTTACAAGGAGTCGGTCTCACTGGCTTTAGTCAACTCGAAACTTCAACACCAAAGGTGGTATACGACGAAGACAAGGTAGTGATTAATAGAAATTCTCTTTCAAACTCGCCTAGGCTAGAAAGCGGTACTGTCAAGACCCCCACTTTAGCTGGATCATGTCCAAAATCTAGCTCATCATATGCAGGCCTAACAGCTGAAGTTGATGAATGTGGTGAAACTTACTCAGAGATAAGACCCCTGTCTATTATAAAAGTCGCTAGAAACAAGGCACAATCTCATGGCTCAAGTTCGACTAGGGCCCCAGTGGAGGATCTTAACTTAAATCGAACAACTACGGAGCGAGAAATGAGCGCAGATGTACCCGGAACCAGCAAAAATTTAGTTCTACAAATGATAAATAGCCCAAAGTTAATGACAGGAGTAACAAATTTCGCAAAAAATATAATTGATCCACACAGAAATTTAGAAGAGGGCAAAGCAACTTTTACTTTACCGCTTGATAGAGTATCAATAGGGAAGCAAAATAAAGTTCCCCAAAAACGGGACAAACCTTTGGTGGCAGAATTGTCTGATGCTAAACAACAGAAAAGGCTTGAACCTAATAGACAACAAGGATACAAAGAGATAAAATACAAAGTTCCAAGTTTAAAAGAATCACAAATTCTTCCGGAAGGTCTAGACACAACTTCAAAATTACCGTCTCTAAAAGATTCTAATGAGACACCAATAGACTTTCAAAAATCTTCACTGAACTCTGAGGCGTTGTTAAAAGCTCAGTTGAACAATTCAATTTCATATCACTCAGTTTCTGACCCGGTAATCGACAGAAACAGCATCTCAACATCAGATGGAATCAGTGAACCAAACGAACTCTTTTGGAAAGAAGTTCGACCTAGCCGGTCCAGATCGAATCTACCAGCTAACACTGAAGGGAATTCAAATGAAATCCATGTTTATGCTTCTCGGACTAAAATTCCTAACCTCGCGCAAAAGAGATTATCAGGACTTTCAAAGTCTGTACCTGATTTTGGCGTTCATGATTTCAGCCCAGTATCTTCGTCAGGGATAGTCTCATCGGAAACTAATCCTTTGAAACCAGACAAATCTAAGGCAGACGAACCGAGAAAGATCATTTATTCTCATAAATCGCAAACACCAATACCTGCATTAGCCAAGTATTTTGACAAAGAACGATTCGACTATCATGATTTTTATAGATCTCATACTTCAGCAGATGAAAAACCAAAAAGGCTTCTCCTTGAAAGGTTTTCCGATCAAAATCTCAGCGCATTACAGGTAAACAAGGAAAGTGATATTACAGAATCTCGATGTTCTCCAGGCCTAAACAAATCCAAACTAGTAAAACAGCGCGTACGCGAATTTGAGATTTCGGAAGAATCTTCAGCACTGTTGGAAAAAACTGATGGTTACTGGGCTCAAAAGTCCAAAAAGCAGTCCTATACTCAGCTCGGACCTGCTCCGCCAAAGGCTGAAAACTCAGTGGGAATACGCAAATCAGACTTCGAAAGTTCTTCCAGGGAAACCAACACTCAGAATCAATTATCAAATGTCCGGCAACCTGGAGTTCAAACTCTAAGAAAATTTGCTGCGGTGGGTGACTTCCAAGGATCGGTGCCAAGTCTAAAAAGTGGGGAATTTTTACCCCCGCTACGCCGTAGCACCCGACAAGCTAGCAAGGATTTGCGTTCACCTAGTCAACAAAGCAGCAAGCCTATCCTGGAGCTCGTGACAACTCCTATCATCAACGCAAATCCTCAAGCAAACGAGGGCCGTGTCCGGGCCAAGGACATGGCTGATGTCTTTGTAAGTTAAATGATTCTTACAGCTATTAGTCTGACGAGTATCAAACAGGATGGCCTTGGTGAAGGCCGCATGAGTTCGCCGTTATCCCCTACAAGACCCCATAGTATGCGCCGCCGACAAAGCATGAAAGTTCTAGATCTTGAATGTAAAGTTGAACAACTCCTCGAACAAAATCGATTACTTGCCGAGCAGAAAGAGAAAGCCGATGCAGCTGCAAAATTAACTTCTCAAATTTCATTGGTCGAAAAAGACGCTGAAATCAATACTCTCACTCGCAAGGTTAGCTGGCTTCGGAAAGAAACTGCAAGGCTTGCTGAAATTAACGAAAACCTCAACAGTGCTGCGACGACAATCGCGCGGCAACATACCGACCAATATGCCGTTCTTGAAACGCAGCAAGCACAAAGTGCGCAAGAGCTTCAGCAGGTACGCAATGCCCAAAGCAATACAGCAATAACTCTACACAATGAGATGAAAATGGCCATAGCTGGTAAAGATCGCGAAATTGCCGAGCTTCGTGCTGAACTTGATTCCTCGAAGCAACAAATTCGGGACTTACAAAGAGAAATATTAGCTTCCAAATCAAACGATATCGAGTTTCTTAAGATTAAAGATGAGGGATATTTTGACAATGCATGCCAACGGCTTTTTCAACATGTCCAACATTGGGTTCTTCGATTTTCAAAGTTTTCAGATTTGAAGGCATGTAGACTCACAGGAGAAATAAAAAGTGAAAAAACCGTTAATCGATTGGATAATGTAATCCTCGATGGCCTGAATGTCGACTGTTATCTATCAGATAGAGTAAAACGCCGTGAAATATTTATGTCGATGGTTATGACGATGGTGTGGGAATTTATTTTTACCCGATATTTATTTGGGATGGATCGAGAACAACGTCAAAAGTTAAAGGCCTTAGAAAAAACTTTATCAGATGTCGGGCCTGCATCTGCTGTCCATTCATGGCGTGCAATCACCCTTACTCTCTTATCCAAGCGTCCAGTGTTTGCGCAGCAGCGAGAACAGGACACAGAAGCAGTTGTCCATGCCATTATCGAGACTCTTTCCGAAATTTTGCCTCCACCAGCCAATCTCCAAGAGCAAATCGCAGAGCAGTTAACCCGAGTCATCACAGAAGCTGTCGATTTGTCGATTGGAATGCGTTGTCAAAAAGCAGAGTATATGATGCTCCCACCTCAGCAGCCTGAATATGATGCCAATAGCGAAATACGCACCAAGGTATATTTTAATGCAGCGCTTATGAACGAGCGCAGTGGCGACGGAACCTCGAATGAAGATTTTGAGGCTAAAAAAGCTGTCGTGAGAATTGTTCTTTTCCCGCTAGTAGTGAAGAAAGGTGATGACAATGGAAGAGGTGATAAGGAAGTGGTGGTCTGCCCAGCACAAGTACTGGTTGCGAGGCCTAAAAAGAAAGTACATTACGACGATGAAACCCGCTCGAGAGTAAGCACGAAGAGCAGTTTTCCGATGATTGAAATGGATAATGTAAATTAGGGTAATTAACGGGTTTTTGGCGTTAGGCATCTTCGGAGATCACTGAGGGCGTAACGGAAGAAATAATAACCTGGTGTGATACAAAACTAAAAATTCGCTATCTTTTAATTAAATATCTAGCCAAGGTGGCTCACATATACAAACTACCTAGTTCTAATGGACTTAATCACAATAAAATAAAACCTTAAAAACTCAAAATTCGAAATTCCATTGTCTCAGTGATCGTGTAGATCTATTCAAATAATCTCAAGTTGGCTAACGTTCTAATCACTGACCTCAGCAACAGAAAGAGCTGTTTGGATGGCTGCTCAAAAGTATCAGATCTAGCTAGCCTATTCAAGTACTTCTGGTTCACTGCATGTTGACTTTGCACAGGCTGATCCATTGAATGCCAAGCCCGTCAACAGTAGTCATGATTAGATGTAAGATGGAAGTCTGTATGAGCTAGGACAAGACTTGGAGACAAATAGAGCCACATTCTTGTGCTCATCTAGCGTCTATCTACCCCATCAACCATCTTCCACGCCTCTCCCACCAGGCTTGCGGATCCATAGCTGGGACGATTCCACAGAACCGGACGCGAGGGATGGTCGAGTCCGACTCAGAACAATCGAGCGCCCGAGGACCAGTTCGGGAGCGCACTCGCAGTCGACGGGAACCATGATTGGGGAACGGGATGGACCCGGGAGGACAAGTCATCGTGCGTGTAGGTATTGCGGTACACTCCTGACGCGCGCGGGCATGAGCGCCCGAGGGTCCTCACGGCGGCGCTGCTCGTCTCCCTCGCGTCTGCTCGTTTGTCGCGGCCTGGCTGCCGGCTCCTCGGGGTGGGCTGGGAGACGACCAACGGGTGGCGTCGGGACCGCGACCACTGCGGCTGGATGACCGAGGTGGGAGGTGGGACGATCGTTGGAGGGGCGTGGTGGCGAATGTCGCGGTCGGGTCTCCGAGGGGTGTCCTCACATACATGAACTACCCTCCGTCAGGCCGCTCGCAGTCCACCTGCTCCTTTCGAGGAAGTGTTAGGCCCGATGACTCGGGGCGTGTTGATGCTCCCGGGTGACTTGGGATGTGCACTTGAGACGGATCACCTAACGACAGGACCTCAAGGATTGGCTCAACAGTGCGTTTTGCGTCAACCGAGAAATCAAATTCGTATATGATCATTAGCTGGGGTCATAAGAGAAACTACTCAGTCGGGATTGATATCTTACAGATGCTGCGTGGGCTTTACCGTACTCTATCCCACGCTCTCGCTCGCCGCTGACTCACATCTCAGGCAGAGCAGCCGGTGACTACCAAGCCGTGACACTTTTATTGGCTTGATAAGGTCTCTTAGGGTGCCGAAAATCGATCGAAGTTTGGGATGGCGTGGGTAGATCCGCGACAAAGCACGATTGCAGTGCTTGAACGGCAGCCATCGGAACCTGTAAGATCTTTAGTCCGGACGGTCTTGATGGTAGGTCATGTGACGCCAAAATCTCCGACCTCGGCGCCATGCGCTCCGGCTGCCCATCATTTTTACCCTAGATGGGGCTGGTGTGAGACAGCAGTGCGCAGCTACGACGCAGGCTGCTAAGGTACTACATAAAGAATTCACACACGAAAATGAACGGGGAGAAAGTAAATTACCGATACTAGAGAAGAAAAAGACTGAGCAAGGTCAAAGGCGTGTAACGGTAGGATGGTAGAGCGGATGATCTAACGGGAGGTGAAAGCACGCCCGGGAAGTCGAACACTGAATACTGATACATGTTGGAAGTTAAGCCATTTCAGATTTGGGATAAGATCATGCCGTGTCTCTGTACGTGACTGAAATATTTATACTTAGTCTCCTCGTGGCTTACTAGAACTGATGCGCTGTACAACACCATGACTGAGGAACTCATTATTTCTTAATAATACGCTGATTATAGCGACAGGTGGACTGAATGAAGAAGTGATAAAAATGATATATATTAACGTAAATATAATTTTACATGAATTTGGAGCAACACGGTAAAAGATGGCATACTATCTGCACAGCTCACAAGTTTAGAATATGAGATGATATCGAGGCAGGAATGAGTAAGCCCTACAGTGAGCATTGATCCAATAATCCTCCTGAGAAAGCGATGCTGGTTATCACAATATCCAAGTTCTTTCTAAGATTTTCGCAGTGGAGCATAAAGTATGGTTTGAAACCCCACCCCCATCCAGGCAGGGCATGAAGGAGGTGCGAAAGCAAGTTCTCTCACATCATAAAATTAATGGTGGCCCCCAGAGTTTTGTTAGTAAAGGTCAGACGGGAGAGTCTGCTTGATAATATATTGCGAATCAGGTCATCATGGACCTACAGACTAGTGGAGACTATCAAAGAACTTATTCTTAACAATAAGTGCTCTTGCTTGGAAGGATTCGATCACTGCTCAGGTAGAACTCGTCAAATGCGATGGCTAGAAGGAGGCTTTTGTGGAAGGTTTTAATGAAGTGTCCAAATTATTCTGTGGATGAACTTCACCCTGGTAAAGGTGAACAGATAATCTAGAGCTGATTACAACGCTCTCATGCGATTTTTTCAATATTCTCCACCTAGCTTCTGGCTTGTGGGATCTTCCGTATTCTAAGCTTTGTGTTAATTAGGTGTGCAGCAGGTCTCGTTGGCGGCGATCTTGCTACCCGAAGCATTCATAAGAACACCGGGCTCTAGTCGACGACACATGACTTTTGATCTAATCTTTCATAACCTAGGGCCAACAAAAAAAAGCTCGAAAATAGGGATGGAGATCGTTGAATGCGCCGTCAGCTTGTCGGCATTCTCATGTGTTCAAGATATGACACCCGTTCATGACCTGAACTTTCGAAGGTGACGCTCAGAAAGAGCGTTGTTCTCCAGAGACAAGAACAGACTCGACGAGGAATTCTTTTAGACTTTGGTGGCTGTCAGCGTGAACGCTTCATAAGTACACGTTCATCTGATCTCCCTACGTAGCGGAGGCCTGATTGATTGCACGCAGATGCTGACTGCATGGTGCAAATTATATGGGCTCAAGAGAGTTATGGACATGTAGAAACGACGACCGTCTTGGTCGAGGGTGTCGTTTAGCGTATAATTAATTACATAAACGTTTGTGAATGCAAAGGGTATCGCGAACCTCACGCTATTTGCAGGATGACGATATTGTAAGTTTGATAGACGACAGCAGGGGTATGCTCAGAAGAAACAACCAGAGGCCGTTTCGATCATTAGCGAGCGCGTGCATCCAAGGAAGGCGGAGGCCTGCCTAGCGACGTGCCTCGCATGTATTCCGCTTGACTAGCAGCAGCGTGTACAGCCTCACAGTTGACGCGGTCACGTCCAGACAAAAAGCAAATAGAAAATGCATAACGGGGCCACCACAACGTGAATGCCTCTTGCACCTTACACCCGGGCCTAGTTCATGAGCTATATCTTGCGGCGAGCGTGCCATCGCGTCAGGTTGGGATCACTCACCCTTTGCTACAATCCGAGATTCTTCTACACACAGACTATCGCGTGCAGAATGTCCGCCGACGTTCCTTCCAAAGCTTCTCAACCCAAACGAGCCCGCGTCGATTCCTCTCTGGCTACCGCGCCGAACGATGTCCCATCTGTCGAGGCACCGCTGCGGGTGAAGAAAATCTCGGACAAGGCGCGTCTGCCAACCAGAGGCAGCGCTTTGGCCGCTGGTTATGATCTTTACGCGGTTCGGGAAACGCGTGTTCCCGCGCGTGGTAAGGCACTCGTACAGACAGATCTAGTTATCGGTGTACCGCCAGGAACGTGTAAGTGTTTGAGCCAAATCTATTATTTCATTGGCTTGAGATGCACTAGAATAGCATCATTCTTGAGCTCTGAAGTCTTATCCCCGCATATTAACAGGTCAGAGAACGGCTTCAAAGCCATACGGCTTCATACTTTCTGGCTGGAAACTTACATCTGACATTAAATATCTTTGCTAATCTGCTCTACTAGATGGGCGTATCGCACCACGATCCGGCCTAGCTTCCAAACATATGATTGATACCGGCGCAGGCGTCATCGATGCTGACTATCGAGGAGAGGTTAAGGTTCTACTATTTAATCATGGCGAGGAAGACTTTGTCATAAATGAGGGTGATCGAATCGCGCAGTTAGTATTGGAAAAGATTTCAACACCTGAAGTTGTAGAAGTAGAGACAATGGATGAGACGACTAGAGGGGCTGGTGGATTCGGGAGTACGGGCTAGAACTAAATCTAAATTAAATTATAGATCCGTTGGGCAAGAGCTGTTTGAGATAGCCAGCTATTCACACGTGTGTCCCCGTGATATGATTCAATCGGTGACTCCCACGGTAAAGAAAACATAAATATCTGATGTGAGACTTTTCCTGACCAGGATAAATAAGTAAATTCCCACACGAATTAGAGTATTGCTGTAGGTCTAGATGACGCTCCCAGTGGCTATACTTGGTGTGCTCGCTTTAGTTGGTTCCAAGCGTGAGATAAATCTCATGGAACTTCGAAAACTTAGTGAATCCACCTCATACTAGCATTTCTGCTTTGAAATGTGTCGCGGGATTGATCAAACTTGAGATATTTCTTACTAAGCGTAATTCAGCTGCATTGCAATTGGCGCTTCGAATTTTCGTGCGCAGTTGCTCTTCTGTTACGGTTCTCTTTTCTTCGTCTACTATCTTGCGAAAGTTCGTGATTTCGCAATCTCGGTTTTCCTTGGTGGCTAGGAGAATTTCATGCACACTCCCCAACGCCTTCTCTGCAGCTCGGGCTAGTGGTAGCTCCGTGCTCAGAACTTCGTCGGGACTGCGCCATTGCTCTGTCTCGTCTAGTCCAGAGATATTGTGGACAGCTTCCCTCAAACGAACCAGTAAGAGCGCAGCCAACGTATCCCCCGTACCAGCAAAATGACAGTCGATAACAGGGACTCTGATGATAAAAGGTCGGGGCTTGTGAGAGCTTGTCTTGGTGGAGCCGACGACGGCGAGAGATGGAGTACTGTTCGATTCCCGTAAAGAGACGGAGGTAATGAGAATATGCGGAACTTGGTACAAGTTATGTAGGGTTGTGATTGCTTCTTCGAGGGTCTTTAGGTCCACAATTTGAACTCCAGATAGGATCCTTGACTCATCAGTGTGAAGTCTGCGCTCGAAGAGCAGGAGTGCCTTACTCAGCTTCGAAATGGTTCGGGATTAGTAAATCTGCATTTTTTATTACTTCTTTATACGCTGGCACCATACTCTCGGCAACGTATAGCTTTCCATTATCGCCCATAACCGGATCTAATACCCAAAAGAAACCGCCAACTTTTTTAGAATTTTGCCGCAATTCTTGAGCAATCTGGCCGGTTGCGTAGACAGAGTTCGCATCAGGAAGAAAGCCAGAAAGAAGCATGGGAAATTTATCAACGCCAGATTGCTTCAGACCCATCCACAAGTCGAGAATTTCTGAGGACGACAGTCGATTCCCGTTGGCTTTACCATATCCAAGGTGGTTACCTTTTTCTTTATTAGCTGACTATTCACAAGGAAATTCGTATTTGCTTACTGAATTGTACAGTATTGAGGGCGGCAACCTCACAGCCAAGAGACTGCATCACAAGTGTAGCTACTTTATTTCCTACATATCTAAGCACTACTTAACTGTCGAATCTTCCCAAATGAGACGACAGCTTACCCGTGGACCACCTCTCATAAGATCAGTTTTGTCAGGTCTACGGAAAAGAGGACGTACATGACTCGCTATCGCGAGAACTTTTGTTTCAGGAATCGAGGATAAAATAGCTGAGGTCATGATGACTTGAATAATTTATTGTCTTATTGTAGTAATGAGCCTTCTATGAAATGATAGTTTATCATCAATAACACAAACTTGTTCCGCCCGAGGAGCATTTTCCGACGTTCAATCGGAACTCGATTATGCGGCTGAGGCTATTTTAACGTTACCCGCGCTAAAGAGATCAATAATCCCGAAAAAGAAACACAAGCATAATATTCATTCATCATCACCAATCTATCAAATACATAAGCAAGGGATGTTGTTAAATCTGGAAGTTTTCGCTTACCTTGGGAGCCAAATAGAATCGCAGATAACTACTACCAGCGAGATTATACTCCACTAAAAGGGGAACTTCATTGGATAGACAGAGCTTAACAGTCTTAGATAACGCTGAAGCTTTGCAGAAATTAACAAGATATTTGAGGGAAAACGATAAAGAAACGGGCTCGGTAAGTTCAATCTCAACGTTCATATCTGGCTTTTCTACATTCGTGTGACTTCGCAGAGTGACTGCCCCGTTTCCAATATCACCCTGACATGCGAACTTGATTCCGTCTTTGGATGCTTCAATCGTTACTAGTATCGCCAAAGGTTAAATAATACGTTACCTCCAACCGAGCGGGAGACATACCGGATTCGGATAGAGCAACAAGGTCAACACAGATCCTCTTTAGTTCGGTGGACGGCATACTAATCGTTGCGGCGTACTCTGTTTCTGGGATACCCAAGTGCTCTTGGTCGATATCCATGAGTTTTAAATCGTACTCGCTGATGCGATCATTCTCGCTGCTCTCAAACAGTAAGTTCAAAACATCGGGCGCGTCTTCGGCCTTGATGGTGAGTATATCATCGCCCTGCGCCGCTCGTAATACTTTGGTTAGAGATCCTAAATTAAGACCAAGCGCCAGGTTGCGGTCGCATCGATATGGAGAGAAAGATTCAGCCTTAAGCATCATGGAGACCAAGGCTACATGGGAGTTATCCATGGCCTGGAGCGCGACGCCTGAATCATTGCAGTCGAAGTTACAGTCCTGGACCAGGTCTTTGATTGCATCAACAATCTAAGGAGATCAGGAAACGATTCGACGCAACAGATGCGGAGTGACAGACCTTTTTGAGGAGATCTGCCTGTTCGAGACGAGCTTCCAACACTAAACAATCGTGAGCAGATGAACGCGTAGGGAAGAAAATTTGAGGTTTTTACTGTTACTCAGCTCTTATAAGGGAAATATATTGCAAAATTGGCGGTTTAGAAAGACTATCCTACTTAAGAATGTTGAAGTGCGGGACGCGTTCAAAATACACAATGTTTGCAAGGTCGCGCTTTCCAGCAGGGTGTTGTATTTTGAGCAGGGAACTGAGCGCGTTTATTACATAATCATGATAGAAACTGTAAATTGGTAATTGCTATTGTGCGGCCCATGTCGAAATAAACGAGAAATTTCATAACTAGGTAGTCAAATCGCACTAGCACGATTTTATCCTCGAGCTGCAATTATGATAAAATCGCGTGTCCTAATCAAATTTTGATTTAATAACAGGAGTAGGGGCTATTTACGACCCTATTCACGGTAGATTTACCATTAATTGGCTGAAATCAAATTGATACTACAATTGAGTGGGATATTAATCCTATCTACCTATACTTTCTTACATGTATCCGATCTAACACCTTTTTACATGGCATCATTACATCAAACGTTTAATCTTCGACGACGGTTACCCTTCGTCTACCACACGTAAGTTATGTGTGTCCTGGTTGACGACATACGCTACAAAAGTGTTGCGCTCCAGTACCAGAAGAATATCGGTTGCTTGAGCTCATAGATAAAGCTGGCGGTGCTAAATCTATATCTTCGATAATAATGGAAGCCGCTAGCTCGTGACGCAAAGGTTGACGTTGAATTGAGTTGATGAGGCCGTTTACGACCGAATTTGTTGGGGTAAGATTTGCTGCCAACCTCATTCTCTTTGATCTTCTTATGACTGGATCTCTTATTTCATTAACTCAGGATTCATAAGATGGGATCCACCAAATGTCTGAACGGTGTCATCCCGACTCCATGACATACCGTCTGGGTCTATTTCATTGTCCCCAAAATTGACGATATTTTCCCGTTGGTTTTCAGAGGTACTGGGTGGGATTAGGTGCCAGTGTGGATGGAAATCCGTCGTTGTTAGCTGCTGATAGGTAGCAACCTTTGCTCGATGATGTGGTAGCACGGCAATCCTATGGAGACCGTGAAATTACACGTACACTCAGGAATTGGAATGCAGAATTTCCGAAGCCTCAATTGATGTTTTTCGAGATATGCCTTCTGATCTTCGACGAGCTTCAAGGCGTGTCGGCAAATCGAAGAGCTAACTCCACGGTAAAGTGAGCCACTCATGATTCCCTTGCCTTGTTCTTTGTGAAGCATATCTTGGTATCTTTGATATTGCTCACCCAGCGCAGTTATGATCCTTTATACGACTGTAAAAAGGTGCCCAGTTGAATCACCTATGAACATTTTGACGTAATGGTGGGCACCTTCGACCTTGCTAATGGTTAAATGCCCAAGGTGAAGGTGCCCTTTTATCTGGCAATGGACAAAGCAATCAGCATATGGTAGCTATGTGTCCTTAAGGTGAGTCACAACTTGCTGACCATAAGGATGCACAACTGTCCATTTAGCGCTACAGCTGCTCCATCTTTCAGAAAAATCAGCAACTGTTGTCGCATGGACTACCTCCATAAAATCTTCAGTGAAATCTTTGATGCCATCATCTTCTAGTCCTTTTCCAAGAGAAGATTGAAACGCCATCTTGATATGCCAGAAACAAAGGATATTTTTTGCCAAAGGAAATTCCTGTTCGATTGCATTCGTTAATGCTAGTTCCCGATCAGTAGAAATAACCCCAGGCCCGGGTATATTTTTCTGTTGTAAGATTTTCCATAAGGTACCTTATGCCCAAATATAGTCCGCCTTAGTTTCTCGACTGAGGAATGCATACCCGACTTCAAATGTCGTGTTAATGTTTGCGCAGCAAACGATGTGAAGTAGTGGCATGCCAAAACGGTTTGTACTGTAAGTAAAATCCATGATAATAACTTCAGGACACTGGCGTTGTAGAGTTATCGAAGTAGTATGTTGAAAGAAGAGTCGCGTTGAACAATCATCTGTCTCTACCAAATAATAATACCACCACATTTTATCTTCGTTGCCAGAGTCAGAAACATCCTCTCCTTCGAGTAGTCTTAGTAGCGTAGATATGGGTGACTGATCTCCTAACTGAAGTTTCCGATGTTTTGCAATGCAGTTGTAAACTGTGGTGGATGTCGCATGACAACCTTTGTTGCGTAGCTCTGCTAAAATTATCCTTGGCGGAATACCAAGCTCTGATTTATCAATAAATTCCTTCTTCTCGGCCTCAGACAAACGCGTAGTTGACGGGTGGCTATATGCCGAGACAGAGTGGGTGGTTGTGATTCGGGTTGCTGATATCGATTATATATTCATCGCCTGAAAGACGAATTGAGAGAGCAAATTTGCAGTCGCATCGTATACTACCAGATCGTCTGATACCCTTAGATCTACTCTCCCCACTCCCTGCACGATCACAAACTACATGACGCGATGTAATCGCGCCCTGGCAATTGGTTTTTTTGCCTAACAAGCGTAAACCGTATCCATTTTCTACTACAATGGTACGAAAAGCGCTGAGCGCACTTTCGATGCTGGTAAAATGGTCCGTAAGTCGGGAGTTCTGAGCAATAGACATAATGAATACTAGTGGTTGATATATCTGGGGTATTTGATTGTGTACTGCTGGTTGGTTAACTAAACACCGTGATAGGATTTAAGATTACTTACAATAGTAAGACGTACAAGTTTCTCAACGTAGGTGCAATAATGGAGGGAGAATGGGACGAATCAATTGATACTATCGAAAGCTTTCTTTCTATGGTTAAACCTAAGCTCGAAAATGTTTATTTAGATGTACTTCCTAGTTGCCAGGCCGAAATAGCCCCTGCTCTTATTACTAAGTCAAATTTGATCAGGACACGCGATTTTATAATAATTGCAGCTCGAGCATAAAATCGTGCTGTGCTAGTGCGATTTGATTACCTAGTTAGGAGATTTCTCGTTTATTTCGACATGGGCCGCACAATTGTACTCTCGTTCTAGGGTCGTGAATGTAAATTTCAATTATAGGTAGGGGTCTCGCCATACAAAATTCCATAAAATTCTTATTAGCTAAGCCTATTTAGGAAGTGATACCCGTCACTTTGTATGTCTTACGTGTACGAAAAATCGTGAATGTAAAACGCAGGTTGTTAAGATCTACTGAAAATCCATGCTAGTTCTAGTAGTTTTACTACTAAATTACAGCTAGTGCCAAATCTGAATAATAAGTGTAAAAACATATTTTCAGTATTTGGTGACGCCCCCCTGGGCAGCAAAGACTGCCTAGCATCTTGTGGGCATACTATGAATGAGAATTCCTATAAAATCTCCATCAATTGAGTCCCATGCCTCCAATCTGACACCCATCATTGAAGGTCCAATGAAGGCGTTCCGAGACCCATTCAAACCGCTTTCTTTTGTTGGCCTCGGATAGAGGAAGCTTTTCCAAAGACAAATGTCTATAATATCCTCTATCTTTAAGCGCACTTGTGATAGCACATACACCAGCACTCCAGAACCTAAATTCATACACAAGTTCGAGATACGACAATTGGCGATTTTTTCGAGACAGCCGCACGAAAGCCTCCAACTCATCGACTTGAGCTTGAGTAAGTTTACGTTTTCCTTTTGGCCTTGGAACCGGAGCTAGAGTGCCTCTGGTCATGATGTAGCTCACTTGTCTGTAACTCAAGCTGAGCATTGAGGAGATTTCGTTTCTCTTGTAGCCAGCATAGTGCAATATCATCGCCTCAACTCATTTTAGCAAGAATATCTATCCCTAAATTAGGTGATGAATTACCTGGATGCACTGAGTAGGACTAGTTCTGGCCGAGTAAACGCGCACTGATGGAGATGTTTGAGAGTTGCTCATCTATTAGATTCAATTAGTTTGGATAAATAATAACATACTTTTTATGATTAAACTCACTCTCGATTTGATTCTCACAACAACGTAATTGTTTCTCTGCTTATTGTCGCTTGTAGTTGGCGACGACAGACTCTCTAGGCTAGTGATGGTGAAAATTTGAAGATCTAGGGCTTGGACAGAGCAAAACGACTAGGTGTGTCTGCTCGATCACCGGCAGTAAATACGCCCTAAATTAGCTTCAAAATATGACCAGGATATGGCCGGGTCTGGACCCCTGTGTATAATAAAAGGCCATTTACATTGTGGACCCCTGAATGAGAGTAATTACCTGTAAATTTCGTGGTCGGCATGATAATTACACTGGAATTTACAACAAGATCCATAGCCCCACCTCACCTAATCGCTTTGCTATTAGGTGAGGTACAGTTATACGCAAATATTTTTGACACTTGATGCGCCAGTTGAAATAACTCAACAACAACATCGTAGATGATTTTAAATTATGTTCATATGATCAATGAGATATAACTTCAGGCTTTTAACAAGTTTTCGAATCATGATAAGTCTTATTGCGCGAGCTAGAAGTTTACAAGGTTGCCAAAATTGCATTCTGAAAAATCACTTCTTGACCTTCGGTGTCACAACTTCCCACAACCATCCTTTGAGGCTACTGTTCAGCAATAATTCATAATGAATTAAACATCTTAAGAAATCAAATTTCTATTTTTTTTGGTCATTTGATCGTTGTATTGTGCATCAATTTTCTGCCTAAAATTATTGCGTCACGGTTTTGCCGTATTGATTCAGCAGTGGCCGAGTGTTAAAATAGCTGTATCCATGTACTAGTAAGGAAGAGGTTCGGAGAAGATCCTTGTCAGAAAGACAACACGTAGAAAGTATAAGAGAGTACGAATAGCCCAGCTAGAAGGATAAGGAAAAATCGAGAGAACAAACAAACCTTCATCACCTAATTTCATCACTGAGAGCCATCTGACATAATTTTAGTAATAATTGTGGTAACTTTATCACATGACTCGGCCATTTTATATGGCCAAAGTGAGACTCAACCACTTCAAGCAGAAAAATGGAGCATTTAACAACAATTAAATTGGAAAAACAAATAGAAATTTGATATTTCAAGAGGTTAAGTTTATGAATTATTACTTAACAGTAGTCTCCAAAGATGGTTGTGGGAAGTTGTGGCACCGAAGGTCAAGAAGTGATTTTTCAGAATGCAATTTTGGCAACCTTGCAAACTTCTAGCTCGCGCAATAAGACTTATCATGATTCGAAAACTTGTTAAAAGCCTGAAGTTATATCTCATTGATCATATGAACAGAATTTAAAATCATCTACGATGTTGTTGTTGAGTTATTTCAACTGGCGCATCAAGTGTCAAAAATATTTGCGTATTACTGTCCCTCACCTAATAGCAAAGCGATTAGGTGAGGTGGGGATGTGACCAACCAAGCAATTATGCTCCAGCATGGCGTTGTGTATCCAGATTACAAGATACTAGGTTGAGAGTTGATCTATGACTAAGATCTGTATCTATTGTTATGTAATCCTAAATTAGCGCGTCAGGTCTGTTAGCGTGTTTTGTATTATTAAGGAGTTTCGCGGGAGAGAAACAAAACAACAACTTACATCAGACTCAAGGAACTTACCAGGCATTCTGTGATAAAGATTACAGGCGTGCTTTGAGTTCAGAGTCTACCGTAAGTACTTCTGTTAACCGTAAAGTAAACGCACAGCGTCGGAACTTGAAAAGCAACAATTTGATTCAAATATTTCGACAGCTTTCGTCCGTGCACAATCCACTTTTTAAGCGAATACATGTATACCGTTATACGATATCTCAGGGCTAAAGAACGTGAGCTGGTCAGAAAATATGGGATTCCCAAAGTTTATTAGCGTCTTTTGGAGTGAAATAAGGTTTCACTAACATAACCTTCAACCCCGAAAATCCTGAGCACATAAAAGAGCTGCAGCAGATGAATAGTGTATATCTACAGGGTATAATAATCCACAAGGCAGCTTGGTTGAAGAGGAACCAAATTCCAAGGAAAAAGTCGGGTTCCCTCATTCTCTGGTTCGATACAGCAGAGCAAGCAGACACGGCAATAGCAAAGGGGGTAATGTGGAAGTACGAGCTCAAAGCAGCAGAAATATATAGGTCGGAATTCCGACTTATCCAATGTTTCAACTGCCAAAAGTATGGCCACATTGCCAGGAACTGTACAGCAATCACCAGGTGTGGTAACTGTGCAGGATCGCACAACACCCGGGAGTGTACCGGAAAACCAGAAGAACGATGCTGCA
>JAKRRZ010000144.1:0-30174 GCA_022627015.2 Podosphaera aphanis
GGCAAACACCTAAACTTCAATGCCTTGTATTGTATCGTTTCACTTTCATTGATGAACCTGCTGTGGACATTGCTGTTTGTATTTTCTCTTTCATGCCATCAACAATGTTACAGATATTGTCTTTGTTCCGTTGTCAATTTTATGGATCTTTGATAAACCAGTTTTATCACTTGAAACAGAAATCATGTAACCACTTATCACTAAAATATATATACTGGATGGTAAAACACAGTTAGAGATTAAGGCTTTTCTTTCTGAGTTTTACGCATATTCAGACATTTTTCAATTCAACATAATATCTTACAATATCGGTCTAACCGCCGACTCTGATTCCACTCACCAATCTATATCATTCAACCCTTGATTTTCAACACCTGGGTGTTGTTTGGAAATAGTGGTAGCAGCAAGTGGTGAGACTTGATGGAGATAATATCACAGAGAAGACAGATTGGCACAAGAAGGAGTCTGTTAATCGTAAGTGAAGAGTTGTTAATTACTCTCACTTAGACACAGCTATTTATAATATCTATCTGAAGAAAAGGAAATCTAGTGATTTGTATTAATACGGTTTAGCGTATTTTACCAACCTCACAACTTATAGGAAGATTAGTATGTGTAGATCTCGTTGAGTGCCCACAGCTATCTTATCCAAAGTTGGATGTACTAATTTCAACACTGGGAAGCCTTTAAACATCATTTATACTCTTTATTGCATCTCCCAGAAGCCCCATGATATTTTGGAGATTCTTCAGTATCTCAGGTGGCCTGACAATCCCATTCAAGTGAGCTAGTTTGTGCTAAAAATAGGTAAGTTTATTGGAGCTTTAAGCACGATACTGGCCCGGACAAAAGGGCGAATATCATGCCTTTCATATTAGATTCCCAACAATGCTTCGATTCAGAATAGAAATTCGGTTCAAATTGGTCAAAATCGATTGTTCATAGACAAGAAAACAATTGGGTATGCCAATGAAAAATTCCTACTGTAGAGGCTCAGAACTCCGCCTTTGCTCGTAGAACATAGCCTAAAAAATTTATCAGAGGGTCTGGTGCTACCATATATTTCGAAAATATATTTTCTTAATTTCAAAATTAACAATTTCTGATCAATGTCGTATTTTTAGTGTGAGACTTTATGGATGTCACATGATATACCGTACCTGCACTTTGGCCTGAAGGATGCTAGGTAATAAATTGTAACGTAAATAATATCTATGGATATCACAGCTAGACAAAAAAGACAATCCTATTTGAGACACCTGGTTTATATCAAGTATTTCTACCACTGTTTATCAATTGTGAGTGTTGAATTTGGATTTCTGTCCGGGAACTGGGTGATCCGGAAACTAGATGCTTTGGCTTATCTCTGTAGTATCATTTTTTTTGTGGAATACGGCAATGAATTCCATTACGCGCCTGTTCCAACGTATCTACCTACCACCTGTCACTTAGATATTTTTTTTACATCAATTATGGTGCATGCAGCTTTAAGGCATTGAAACTAATGACGACGGAAGTCTTGTATTTTGTAGAATGACTCATTTTGGAGTGGTAAAGAGCCCAAACCTTTCCCCCACGATCACGATTTGGGATAATTACATGTAATTACTAGTACATGTAACCAGCTTACGGCGCTACTCAATTTGGTATCCTTTGTCAAGTCACATTAACGTAATTCAGAAGATAGTGGGCCACACAAGATAATGGACCACCGATCAAAAATCGTAATGATCGCTGCAGATCTCGGCGACTGAAAATTCAGCGAATTGACAATAATTAAGCCAGAACTAGGTTTGATGCTTGAGCGCCAACGCAGCGAACCCTGCTAGCTTCAAACTAGTTCAAATTAGAAAAGCACCGATGAGTAATCATTTGAGATTGACTAGCGGTGGGTTACTAATAGCAATTGATTATGAACCAATCACAACTTTTCATTCTGCGCTACCAAACCTTTCTAGGTCAATGAGCTGCTCATGATTTATAAATTAATTTTGTTCTGGCTTAATTATTGTCAATTCGCTGAATTTTCAGTCGCCGAGATCTGCAGCGATCATTACGATTTTTGATCGGTGGTCCATTATCTTGTGTGGCCCACTATCTCGTGAAATACGTTACATAAATTATAATGTTTTATCACTGGCTTCCATGTCAGCAGCAAATAGTGCGGCGCCGTGACAGAGTAATACCTGCGCATAGAAAAGGCAAGGTCATGATTGAGAGACGTAAAGAGCAGATGATGAAATTACGAAGAGTGACAAGAAAGTCTTAATTATTTTACAACCATCATGCAATTTTAACTTTGATCCATGGTACTTTTGTAATATCACGTGTACAAATCCAAGCTGGCATATTTGGTGGGGTGGGCGCCTCTTCAATTTGTGATGTTGGTAATACCGCTAACTGATTATTCCCTAACGACTCTTGGATGCGAGCTACAACTAAATTATCCATCGAATTTCTGCGCATACATGTCCCACGCACGGTAGAACAACCGCATGGCTGGCTCCAGCAGCCAAAATGGCTCGCCTGTTGAGGAGGACACCGCTATAATATCGGTAGGTGACTGTGCTAACGGTAGTATGTGTAGCTGTAAAACTAACCAATGGTATCTAGACAAAAGGCATCGAGGCCTTCGGGAGGAAGTTTACGACAACAGCCGGCCACTTAATTGGAGATCCCATATCAAACTCGCGTTATCAAAATGCAATGAGTGATTTGCACAAGCAGCTACGAAGGCCAAATATCCAAAGAAGCGTTTTTTCATTTGCTAAAACCAGTCCAACTGAACTTGTTCGCTCGCGACTATCAACGTCCGAGATTCAATATCGGGCCCTGACATATCTTCCAGATGAGCTGCTTAAAAATATACCCGAAGATGACAATAAATACTCCTTATTCCAGGGCTTCCAGGCCACTTTACCTGAAAGTATTACGAAAGCAAAGCGCCATCAACGCAAGACATCAAGGGCAAAGCATCTCGGTGAAGATGAAAAGTCTGATACGACAAACGCCCCTCCAATTGGCAAGTTAAAAAAAGAGAAAGACAATTTAAATCGTCAACTAGAAATGATGAACATCCGCAAGAGCATGGCGAAATGTGAAATCCGAGATATAGACAACAAGATTGCGAACCTTTTAAGCATGCGCAAAATTTTAGTGGAACGACTCTCAGGGTTTGAAACGGAAGAAGCCTTGCTGGATCACGATAGTTAGTCTGGTCACTCTTAAGTCACTGCCTTAACTAAACTAATCTACCTCATAGTTCTAGATGTCCAAGATCGTTTAGAAGACGCCGAAAAACTGATGAGTGACGTTCAGGCATTAGCTCTAGAATCAAAGTTGGATGACGAGCCAAGCTCTTCAGACAATGGAGTATCTGATTCCACATTTATGTCTGAATCAATCTATGAAAGATTACCTCCCGTCAAAAGCGCACCCAACAAAGCAAAGAGGAACAAAATTTCTCAGAAGAAATCTATGCAATTTTCTCAGGAGCAGTTTGAACCCGGCAAGATGATTCGCGAATTTCGCGTTCATCGAGACGCTATCACAACAATGGATTTTGATGCACCTTTTGGGACTATGGTCACAGCAGCTCTCGACGATACTGTCCGAGTCTGGGATATGGATTCTGGCTGTTGTATTGGTCTTCTGGAGGGCCACACAGCATCAGTGCGCACTCTTCAAGTTGAAGATAACATAGTGGCGACTGGATCTATGGACGCCACCATTCGACTGTGGGACCTCAAAAAATCTCACTATGAGCCATCTGATAACCGGGTTAATAAGAAAACGGATGAAGACGATAATGGCAATCTGGAAGATACCGAAGTTGAACCACCAACCGAGACACTCCGCGACTGTCCATTATTTACACTGGAAGCACACGTAAATGAGGTCACTGCACTACACTTTCGGGGTGATACTCTTATTTCAGGTTCCGCTGATAAGACTCTTCGACATTGGGACCTTGAGAAAGGTCGCTGCGTGCAGACCTTAGATGTTATGTGGGCAGCTGCTCAATCTTCAGCATCTATGGGGCCTATTGAGGGAACCTGGCGTCAAACTAGCAAGGCAGTCGACTCATCAGCTGATTTTGTTGGTGCCGTACAGGTTTTCGATGCAGCTTTGGCTTGTGGAACATCTGACGGTATGGTTAGACTTTGGGATTTAAGGAGTGGGCAGGTTCATAGGAGTCTAGTCGGACATACTGGACCCGTCACATGTCTTCAGTTTGATGATGTTCATTTGGTCACTGGAAGTTTAGATAGAAGTGTCAGGGTAAGCTATTATTCAGATTGCTCGCTGAGATATCTCTATTGACTAAATTTAGATTTGGGATCTTCGAACCGGGGCAATCTTTGATGCCTATGCTTATGAATCCCCGATAAGGAGTATGATGTTTGACCACCGGAGGATAGTAGCAGCAGCTGGTGAAAACGTTGTGAAAGTGTATGATAAGATGGACGGCCGACACTGGGACTGTGGGGCTGGCGTTGGCGCTGAAAAGGACAACAACTCCGCTGCAATTGTAGAAAGGGTTAGAATTAAAGATGGATACATGATCGAAGGCCGTCAAGACGGCCTGGTAGGTATCTGGACATGCTGACTCTCCTCGCAAGGAAAGATGATTAACTGTACATGTATCAAAACAAACGAAAAGTTCTCTATTTCCAAAATCTTATATCTGGCCTTGGCTCCTTCTAAGGCATGTTCTACTACCGCTATTCATACATCTTTGATATTGTAGACGTCGTCTAGCTGAATGATTCGGAGATGAGTAAGCACATGAAGGCAACGACATGTGCGACAAACCACGTACGCATCCTCTGATGCGCAACGTTGCCGTCGTACTGCGTCCAGCTCAGGTATATTTGGGGCGAAGAGGAAAGGCTGTATTTGGGAGAAGGTAGGTCGGCTTGACGGCGGCGTTTGTCGGCGGGCGACGGGGCCGGGTCATCGGAAGCTCTGGACCCTCGGAGAGATAGAGGTAGAGGTCGGGCTCGTGGTGGTTGGTGATTGTGGTAGGATTCCTGTTGTCCGTAGACGTGGATCTCATCGCTCGAACGGCGGACAGACGGACGAGCGGTTTGTGATGGGATGATGCTCGTCTAGATCTTGGAGAGCGAGCGTGCCTCGATCGGTCGCCTCGCTCCCAGCGCGCGCACCGATACATTCGTCTCCGACTGCGTGTGCGTCGACGGGACTCTGCGACTCCGACGGGACCGATGCTTGCGCGCGCGCATCCGCCACGGGTCTTCGGTCTCCCCCGCGCTTCGCCTCCCCCACACGGATGATTCCACGTCCGCCGGCACGCGGCGCAGGCCGGAGACCGTGTGGTCGCGTGAGTGTCGATGTGTCGGGCGGAGGTCGTCGCGATCGCCCGGGCCATCGCACGCGCGACCTGTGTCTTTTCTACGACCCGCGCCACGGCAGCGCGGCGGTTCATGTCGTGAGCCACGAATCCGCTTTTCACAGCCCTGCGCTCACTCGCTGTGCTTAGTCCTTGTGTTGCTTGACCTGAAGATATCGCTGCCGTGGCTGGCTTCATTCTCGTCAGAAGAAGAGGGCTATCTATCTTGGGGAGGGGGCGAGATTGCGCATTTCGACGTTCAATCCGGTGTGTCTTGCTCCTGACTCTCCTGACTCAGCTCAGCTGTGCCTACCATTCCTTTGTATCATCATGAAGACAAAGATAGTCATTGTTTTCTTGTTGACTTCGTTATGTAATCCGATCCCATGACAATTAAATTCTCATCCAACCAAGATTGACTCAGACTAGATCATTTCCATCATTCCTCCCTCTCTAGCTCCAGCTTGTTGATTTACGGGTCACGTCGGCGTCGTCGTTCCATACGAATAGCATTATCTAGAGTCAGAGACAAAACTGATACTCAGGTTTTCAGGGTCACGACACAGATATCTAGTCGCTTGACGATGATAATGATGATGATGATGATGCAAGTAGGAAGCATTACAAAAACTTTTCCAAAAAATTATCCATTTAGCAGCTTCTAGTGAATCACTCTACTCGCAGGCACGCACTCACGTATGCACTGGTGCATTCTGTCCACTTATACGCCAGTTGGTCACTTGGGGCGAGTGGAGGAAGTCTTGTCTTTCGATTTAGATGTGTGATAATACATATCTGTAGACAATTCGGATGGAATAGAGTTGAAGGGATCTTAATTTAAAATATCCCCTCACATTGAGTCGGTCGATGAAGCCGCAGGATCTATGTACATATGGTCTCTCTCCATAGCTATCCCAACTGTATTTTCTCAAAGAAGAATTATCGTCTTCTATGGCGATAAATGTGTAAAATTAGCCACATAATTAATGAACCTAAGGACGCTTTACTTAGCATCCTAAATAGTCCTAAATAATCGCTCTCTCGACGAGAAGGTCGTATTAGTTTTATCTTACGCTGAAATTTATGAGCTTCATTCTTGTCCCGCATCTAATCTCTCGTTGATTTTACCATTCCATCGCCCTGTACTATATTGATAACATGATTCTTCTAAATACCTTGTGTGTGGTAGTTGAGCCCTGGCATTCGATAATACAGGTGTAAAGCATAAGTCCGAAGCTTGATAATTCCTGATTTCTGGCAACTTTTGCATTCTAAAAACACCCTTGGCTACCCGCGAATTGCGTTGTCGATCTAAAGTCATTAAGCTATCTTGTTAGATATACAATGTCCAGTAGGGAAGTTGTCGCCAACGTATCACGCTCAACATTATCATGGTGCCAGTTTCCCCAATGAAGGTTCGACCAGAAAAAATGATGCAGGGTAGCTAGTAGTTCTCAGCAGAGTTGGTTCTCCGGAGAGCTAATGTGCGGAACTATACTCCAGATACCATAATCATTCCTACAATTCAGAATTTGATCTCTTGCCGCAATAAACAATTGACTAGCTTTTAAGGCATTCTCGCCATAAGTTGGACATCGCGGTCATCCTGTGCGACTCTAGGGTCCACTCGGAGCCATACTAAGGCATGCATCAATTGTCGGCCGAGATGGAAGGGTTACCTCAACCGTTACCGAATGAGTTTGGAGATTTTTGATTTTTTTGACTTTGAGAGACTTAAAAGAAAGATATCTCTGCAAAAAAAATATTCTTCCGGATTTTTCCGAGGGGCTGGAAGTCACTGGTAGTCGCCAGCACTGGTTGACAAAAGTTCTTAAGATTTTTGATGGGTCGATACTAGGTCAAAAGCGTCTCGTGCGAGCACTTGCCTTTTCAATCTGTTTCTTGGCCAGCTAGTAATTATCAGAGCCCGTTGTAATCATGCTTTTGCATTTATGCAATCGTAAGCTGACATATGGCCTTTGAGCGCCGTCAGTAGCTATCAAAGATATATCGTTACGAGTGTAAACGGGAATTCTAAACCCAAGGTAGTTAAACGCTAAACGAAAGGTACCACAACCTTGTAAGCAAGGCACTTCCAGACTACTAGCCAGATCTGGCTTATACCCTTGCTAGCTAATATTGTGCAAGTACATGTAAACGTAAATAAACAGACTGAATGAATGCATAAATTCATACATATTTACTCTGTAAATTCAATATGACTTCCAACGCAGAGACCTCGAGTTACACCCAGAACGTACATGATTGTCTTCTCGAAGATTCTGCGCTAGAAGTTATTCACGATCAGGTGGATAATGTAGAATTTCCATGGATTGATAACGACGTGATCCAGTACTGCGGAGATGCCCATCTATCAGATAGAGCTAGGCTCGAAAAGTTTGTCTTTGTCTCTTTCTCCAATAATTTTGTGGTGCTATCACTAATAGTCTTGATTTCATCTATTATTTTTAAGAGTTAACGTTTCATCACTAACACAATCCAGCGAACAAGATCTAGACGACGAAGAAAATTTTAGCTCTATTCCAACCCCTCCCAGCTCTACTTACAACTCATACCTCGAGGCCGAGAAAGACTTACACCATTTTAGCCGGAGAGAGGGTATTGAAAGCACTCTTTGTGGCGGTATCGTGAAGAATAAAAATCAAAATATCTATAAAAGATTGATATGTGCTAAGGGATCCAGACGTGTCCTTGGTAAGAGCAGGGAAACATATCCGTCTACAGGACCTATTCGTGCGAGTAAAATCACTGGGTGCAAGTGGGCTATCAGTATAATAACAAGCAACATTGCGGAGCCTGGTCAAGGAATATGGTTAACCAGACTTCTCCACATTTGTAAAGTATTTTGGGGGGGGGGATGCTGGATTTAAAAGACTTTAATGGAGCCGACTGTGGTATTTACGCGCGAGGGCAGTAAATCAAGATAATCTGGTAGATAATATGTCAAGGGAGGGGGGAAGAAGTAGAATCGACGAGGTCAGATCTGGTGAATGAGATTATTTACATGGAGGTTTCGAGTCTCACAGAGATCAAAACATTTATATACAGACACGTAAGCGTGTTCCCACTTAGTAGCCATAATCACGTGACTATATCCTGACCATTTCTTATATCCTTGACAAAACCACTCGTTTCGGAGAGTCACATCTGGGCTGGCTGTCGGGGGAGGGCAGCTGGTAAATTGAGAAACCACAAGATCAGTGACCTGGGACAGATGGTCGAAAGATGGAATTGGCTCGGGGGAATGTTATGTGGTGCGGGTCGGGAAGGAACATCTACTTGGTTGGACTCTTCCGGGAGACGGACGCGTCGGGTAGCCCTAAATAGGCTGAGCTAACCGGTACATGATCCTTAGGGTTGTGTGCTGTGCGCCGGCACGACGTAATAAGTCATCAAAAAAAAACCGTTCATTAAAAGTTGATATCGTGAGAATTGCGATAGATCCAAACTTTGACTTGAAGTGCGCAACCCCTTTTTTTGATCCGGACATGCTGACAGTATGAGAATAACAGATAGATTTTACGAGCAGTGGACCATAAATCTGGTCTCATAACCTATTAATGATACAGGTTTATTGTTGTGGGTGTGAATTATGGATTGTTATGTTCACAGTTGGTGTGTGCGCTACAATAACTACACGCGATTGTATGACTAAGGTATAAGCGACCTAGATCTTTGACAATACTACTGTCCTACAGGCCTAAAGATTATTAAGTCACATTAGCGTCATAGCTTAAAGTGGGCTTCGTCAGAACTCCCTACCTTATTTGGGCATGATTCACTATCACTACTGCACCACCCTTATCGCGCTTTACCTAATTTGGGGATGCTGATGGGAGCTCAAGATTTGAAACATGCACGAGCCATCTGCGCCACACCTTATGGGCCAATCAAAATCGATACACGTGACCTCAAATCGTCCAATATAGTCATGTGATTGTGAATCGACTACCTGCAGTTTGATATAGCGATATCTGTGTACGTGTTGTACGATATTTAATGGTGCTCCAACACTATACAAGACTAAAGATAGGACGACAATCATAAGTTGCCACAGTAACCTCTGATGTTCGTGCATCCATTACTGTGGCAACGCATGAGAATGTCGGATCTGTCTTGTTTCTCCTGTGCAACGGTTCTTGCTTCCAGAGCAAATTTTGGACATATGATTTTATTTAAAAATTACTATAAAATATAGATGGAAATTCTGAAGGAGTGAGTCGAGAACGTGTGAGCCGTATACATCTTTCTCGTATGGTCTATTAAGGAAAGCGACCAGAGCTTACAAAAGTTTTCCTGAGCACCCCGCAAATGGTACAAATCTGTTTTTGCCAAGAGAGCCCCACCCTGTCATCGACGCGCATATGCAGTTACATGTTGGACGGCCGTTTGCAGCATAACAAGTTCTTATCGATAAACACTGATAATTTGTAGTTTTGAGTCCTTACTGGGACTTAAATTCAACTGTTAACAGGTTAATGGGTGTCTAAAGGCTAGTTATTTTTTTTGTTAACTAGTCACTCGTATTACTACCTTGGCTAAGCGAAGAATCTGAATCGTTCGCATAGTATCATGACGTTAAATTGAAGAATTCATAACCGCCTAAAGAAAGCAGAAAACGTCATATCTTTGATCCTCTGTTCGGTCAACATCCACCTGACAACACTCTAGATATCACTTTTACTCGTTCCTCTTTGTTGGAGCATCTTTAACCCTAAACATACATATCATTCACGGCTCGCTAGCTAGGGCCATGCAAACAAGACACAAAGAATGGACCATCTAATGCGTCTCAGGGATGTAGTCATCAACTACATATCCCCAACCGCCAAGCGGCAACGAATACTTGAATCGTACAAGACCTCACCTGACTACAAAGCCCATCATTTTCTATCGCCGGATTCAGGATATGTGGACAAAAAAGGCGATACCGCTATGCTGCGGCTTGCATACGAGAAGTTAGAGTTATCATCGGCGACAACCAATCTTAAAAAAAGATCCAGAGATGAATTCGAAAGGACAGAGTCATCCAGCTTTGATAATTCATCTTTCGACAGCTCCAGCAATACGAGAGACAGTTCAGAGCCGCCTGGGATAAAACTTGAAGTAGATGAAGAGATGCACAATATGCCTCCCGAAATGTGCCCTAACTCAACCTATACTCCCTTTATCAAAGAGGAATTAGACTCTGAGTCTGAGCCAGACCCAGAAAATCTTACAGGCTTTGGAGCATTGGAAAGAGATGAAGTTACCGCGAAAGTACAAGAATACCTTGACAGACAAGCTGAATTGGAAGACATAAAAGATGACATCGCAAAGTTTAAAGCCTCAGGAGATTGGCATCCCCACGAGATTTACCTATTCGAACGACTTTCTCTGCGTAGTTTTGAGGTTATATTACCTAAAAGTTGGAGAATCGACTTTCCGACGCTACCTCATTCAATATTTGCGGAAAATGATGCTGATGAGACAATCTTCAACACTAACTATACTTCTTACTTTCATGGTAATTTTAATTTTAATTCTCCGAGAAATAAAAAGAAAGCTAAGTTTTTCATCAGGTGTCAAAGCACTGCAGTCGCTTTTGAATCTCGGGGTCCGCGTCAGGGACAACGTCCTTACACACGCTCCTACCGAGAAACTTATCATAAAGGAAATCAATAATTATACGAAGTGGTCGGAAAGAGATGGCGGATATGTTAAGATGCGATATATTCCTGTACTCGCCACAATTGCTGCTCGTCCGAAGCAAACGATTGATTCCCTCAGCTCAGCCATTGATGGAAAGATGAGAGCATTAGCTGAGGAATACAGAATAGCCTATACAAATCCTCAAGAACTTCATGAAGGGGGCCATGAGTATGGTGAGATAGAAAATTATATCAGGCGTCCGCCACTCCTCTATGGCATCATAGTTGCCCAAACAATCGTCATCCTTGTAACTCTGGATTCATCCAATCCTGACGCGACTATTAGACATATGCAACACTTTGATTTTACAGAGAAAGGCACTGACGCCTGGATCGGGCTTGCTATTGCTATGACTGTGATTGTAGCACGAAATTACATTATGAGCATCAAGGACGAGCTTGAAATTGAAACCCAGCCCGAGTCTGACGTCGACTTATAACGAGTTGGTCATTCAGAAATACCGACATTCAAAAGGTGTAGTTTTGAGATGGCTCCCTGAAATTAAGGTAATATCAAATCTTGTTTTCGGGTGGCTGGCTAATGGTTGCTACGGAGTATTGGTGTACCGTATTAAGATGGTCTTACATGTAATTACTGACCGAGGAAGAAAATATGACTTTATGAGCGTTGGTAGAAGTCGTACTTGTACTTGCCACGTACATATATTTCGGTCAGTCTCCATCTCCCTTGGCAAACCCATTCGTAAACAGACCCCTTGATCCAAAATCTACGCTGTCCATGAACATTCCTGCGTCCTATCCATCTCGCCCCCGGTAAAACATAAACACAATGTACGCCTTCTAATACTCACAAGATTCATCGAGTCTGGGCTTCAGCTTTCCCTGACAACGATCAAAGTTGTGTGGATCCTTGTCTACAATCATGAAACTTTCCTTATACGTATGTTGCACACGTATCTATTTTATCATAATCACATTGTCTACTTAGGAAGCCAAAACATGACTTGAATGTTAGCAGCATCAATTCGACCCTTGAAACGTGCATTAATAAATCGAGCTTGTCTTTTTCATTTTTGTTCTCTAGAAGTATCAGCTTTAGATATTTTCGAAGACTTATTGCTCCATCTAAGTTGTGATATCTCGTACTCTTCCACCTTTTTCTTGCATTAACTCTGCTTCTTCCAGATATGTAATTTCATTATCAAATTTAAGATTGAAGTATATTCTCTCCATCAGAACGAATTTCAAGATGAGAGGCTTGGTGTTTAAGCCAGGGAACCAGATGCTAATTCACGCACAATAAGCTGTGTATGCAGACGAAATCCAGGGAAAAATCTTGTGCGTATGATACCCTCTCGAAGCAACTTTGGATGTGCATGTATGGCAAGAGGAGGCTTAATATAAAGCCTCCGCATGCACATGCCCACTCATCTAGGCTTTGGCAGACCTTGTGACACTATCGAGCCATATCGAGGGACGACTCAACTGCAGTGGTAATATACGACATTTTCTATGTGAGCGTTGGCTGACCCCTAAAAATCATGAGACCCTGCCTCATTTAGATCTGCGGGATTGGACTTGGGTCAACGGCCCGAACTCATTGATGAAGTATTCGTTCGTCCCATGTAAGGCTGTCAGGTAACGGGAAGAAATTAGATCTACATAAATGATCGAGCCGCCTGGTTGTGGTCTGCTCAAAGTTACGCCAGGCTGCAGGCTTTAGGATCAAAAACGCGTGATTAGCGCTTTCTCTCATCGAGGGGCGAAGGTTCGCTCATGATTGATAGCATTTGCAGCGGAATTGTGTGATTGAAGAATCTGTTCGAAATTTAAATCTCATGGTCCAAGGAACAGTTGATTGGAGGTGAAAGTTTGTGTAGTTACTGAACGCGGGGAGAATTGATACAACAATTCCCTCTGAGTATACACGCTGGATTCATGATCGGTTTAGACTCATAAATCAATGTTCATGAATCGTTGGAGCCTTTACAGAACCATTGAAAAGAGTAGAATAAATCTACAAATATAGTAACATGTAACGTACTCTATCAGCGGTGCGGAATGGTGCCAGGGAAATTATCGAACTACTCACTCAGTGGTTTGAACCGCTCACTGATAGAGTACGGTCACAACATTATTACATGAAAAATCCCTCTGAAAGGATGCATGAGCAAAAGTTCTGGCAAACTCATGTTTGACTTGAAAATGTTGCGAATATCCGTCTAAAAAGCAACTTGAACGATAATGGATAACGTAGTATCTCACCCAGTCGGGCACTTTTGACCCAACTTCGACTCTCTTTTTAACGCCACTAAGCCTCATAAGTCAATTTTTATTTTCGTAGAATTAGTTCTCCAAGGTCAGATCTAATCTAATTCAGTTTGTTTAGTCGATTTCCAGTACCCGGAGCACCCAATAAGTCGTTCTGAAACTGATGACTTTTGGTAGTATTCACGTCTTGAATTTACGCGACAGTTTCGCATCAGACCTGGCAAGAGCATCAAAAGTCACCATCAAAGAAGCCCAGTTACTCTATCGAAAGAAGGTACAGTCCTTCGAGCACTTCGGATTATCGACAGATCTGAGAAAAAGCGCAAGAAAGACCCTCGTCGCACATGGGGTTTCACGGCTTCTCCATGGCCCAAGAGGAGCACAGTATATGATGGACTGAATAAGAATTTTCATTGCGAGCATTCACGGCCTGAGACCCCATGCTTGATCGAATTGAAGAATGAATACTTTGTGAATCTATCACCGACCAAGATACGAGAGAATTTCAGTGCGAACTTCTAGAACTACCACCTAGTATGTCAAGAATCGAATCTCTTAGCACCCATTCTAGAAGATGTTAGCCGAAGAGGCAAAAGTTCACTGGGACTCGCAAACAGAATGAATTCTTTGGAAGAGTATTTCCATGTATTGGGAGAGTCAAACTTGGCGCTTTCCTAACGATGGAGAGCTTCAAAATATTATGATTGTAGCTCGGAGGAGCGCTTAGCATCGAAACTTCGAAGCTACAGTCATATAGAGAGAAAAAAGAATAGGAATCCGCATGCTAGGTAGACAACTAGTAATCGTGATGAGCCAATTCGCAAACACGTTAAGATGACTGAGAGGTTCGAGAGCAAATACACATAATTTTGAATGCCAATGTCATCAAGTCGGGCTCTAATTTGCGCTCCCCTTACATTCTCCTGCGTAATTAGTGTTTCTGTTTATGCTAAATAAATAATGTTCATATTTTAACAGATCTTGTGGCATACAAATATACAGAACTTACACTCTCTAAGTACGGACCCACAGGATAAGGCATATTACCAGGGCGTCGCGATGCGCACAAAGCCGCGTTGACCACCAAATGTCATCAGTTTCAGAACGACTTATTGGGTGCTCCAGGTATTGGAAATTGACTAAATATACTGATTGATAATAAATCTGACCTTAGAGAACTAATTCTACGAAAATAAAAATTGACATATGAGGCTTAGTGGCGTTAAAAAGAGAGTTGAAGTTGGGAGTCAGGTCAAAAGTGTCCGGCTGGGTGATAAACTATGTTAACTGTAGCAATTACGGATACGATAAAAGTACGGACCATGAAAATTTGTGCGAATATCGTATCGATTAACATCTCTACATCGCTTCCTTTCTCTCTCATGGCGCATCTTTCATTGATCTGTCTTGTGTACACTGCTGCGGCCGCCAGGCTCTGCACCACTCGGCCGAGCCGATAAGTCGATGGGGTTTAGCGACCTCGGCTAGTTTGGCGGCGTGTTAGGTGAGCCAGGAGCATCCGCGTTAGCCGCGTCGCACTCATGCATTCATGGCAAGAACATGCGGCGAGATCAGATGGAGAGACAGTGTATCTCAGCTGCAAGCATTTTTGCATGATGAGCACCGATGGAGTGTGTACGCAAGGCCACTCTTACTGCTGGCCGATGCGCTGCTGTGCAGCATGGTGATCATAATGGTAGGATGTAGGCCTAGCCTTCGCCTCGTCACTGATGTGCCGACGACTGACTCGGCGTCCAGATACTGAGATCGACTGGAGAGCGTATATGGAGCAAGTGGAGCAGGTTATCGCGGGTGAGCGCGACTACACGCGTATTGAGGGCGGCACTGGGCCGTTGGTCTATCCTGCGGCCCACGTCTATCTCTACTGGTTACTGTACTATGTCACCGACCGGGGGACACAGATCTTAGCAGCCCAAAGACTGTTCGGGCTGCTGTATCTAGCGACCATGACAATTGTCTTTGCGTGCTACCGCAGGGCTAGAGTACCTTTTATTTTTCTTGCAGGGTGTAGAACTTGCTAACGCTATTCTAGGCTCCTCTCTATGTCGTACCGATGCTGGTTCTATCTAAGCGCCTTCATAGTATTTTCATCCTCCGCTTATTCAACGATTGCTTAGCTGTCTTCTTCTTATGGTCCGTCATCTACCTTTTCCAGCGCCGCTGCTGGGGCCTGGGAAGTATGGTATACAGCTGGGGCTTAGGGATTAAGATGTCATTGCTATTGACTTTTCCGGCAATTGGTGCCTTAATTTTCCTCTCTAAAGGTGTTGGCGCAAGCCTGAAGCAGGCTATCCTCATTTTGCTTTTGCAAATCCTTATCGCCATGCCATTTTTACTCGCTAATCCTTGGGGATACTTGGGAAGGGCGTTTGAATTGACGCGGAAGTTTAACTTCAGATGGACGGTCAACTGGAGATTTTTAGCAGAAGAGACGTTCTTGAGCCAAAAATTCTCCGCTGGCTTGCTCATCGGACACATGGGGACGTTAGTAATTTTCGTGATAACAAGATGGCTAAGGCCTGCCGAAAGACCTTTGAAAGATCTCGTGCAAGATGTTCTAAGATGGGATGCACCGCCGGAATCAATACGTCGTGGAATCGTTGCCAAAATCGATTCCAATTTCATATTGACAGCCATACTTACGGCGAATGCAATTGGGTTTCTTTTTGCACGATCCTTGCACTATCAATTTTTTGCATACATTACACTAGCTACTCCTTTCTTACTCTGGCGAGCCGGCTTGCATCCAGTTTCTCAGTATATCTTATGGGCGATGCAGGAATGGGCTTGGAATGTATATCCAAGTACTAAACTGAGTTCTATGGTAGTAGTTGGTGTACAACTTATCACTGTCGTAAGTATATGGTGGCGCACTAAAAATGACTTTATCGGCAGACCAGAAGGAGCACTTACGAAAAAGAAATTCTGATTAAGAGTTCACTCGCTCTCTGATTCCGAAGGCGGTAGCTTACCGACAACTGAATCATCCTCGTCAGAGTCTTCCGCATACGCCCGGGAAATACCAAATTCTTTAGGCCTAAAGACGATACATCAGCTAGCTAGTTCGGAGACTGAAAAAAATCAACGAACCAGTACGATTGTTTCCTCCATAGACGTTCGTTCCGTACAATATTTATGATCTCCCCGCTTATCTTGTTCTGTCTAGCGTTTGCATCCTTCATATCAATCAGGACATAGCCATTGCGCTTTAACCAAATCGTATTCCGAAAACGAGCGGACAATTCAGCCAGGATGACTATTTGCGAGCTAGGCAGGAGACAAGAGTAGAGATTATTACCCTCGGCTTTCGAAATCTGTGCTATCGTTTGGGTCGCGGCTAACTCAGGTGGCGGCGTAGATGTCTCCTCAGCGATGGCTGAAATAATGCGTCTTGGGCGCGGCATTGTATGATCTGATCGTCGTGCGTTCTGTGAATGTCACCACGGGTAACAGGCATAAGTAAATATTTTAACGGCTCTATTTTTTTCGAGCGTCCTTAAATACGCCCAATCGGTCACATCAGCGTATTGTATCGTAGGGGTTAAGAATGTTAGTAGAATTGAGCTTGGCATAATCCGATATTTGCCTAAGGCAACATGGTCATTACTAAATTCGATAACATTAATCATTCACAACCGCATTGTCATCATTTATTGCAGTCATCGTTGTCTTAATCAGCTTAGGCTTATCTTGTAAATTTAACCTATTTGGTTTTAATCAAGATGGACAGACCGCAGACTCCTCTTCCAGTGCTTCAGACGAAAAGCCTTAGACACGACATTATTGCCACAGTTGGCCAGAGAAATCTTGCCTGTTCTAAGAAAAAGTGGAGATTTATCGCTTTAAGCTTTGACTCTGATAGAATCATACATGATAACGTACAGTACCACTGAGCTGGTCAATATCGTTGGCGCTACCTCCCTCCGTACAAAGCAGCCCAAACGATGAAAGAAGGGCTTGAGAAACAATCATGGTGCTGAACAAATGGCCGCCACTCTCCCTATATCTCAACCTAATCCAAGTCGTCTAGAATTGGGTACCTACCTCCATCCAGTTTCATGAATCGCGATGATTATGAAATGACGTGTCCCCGGAAGGTCTTATGAGACTGATCGGAACGATAGATACCAGCAAGATACCAGGTAGTTCTCGCCGCCAAAGTTGAACATACCAGATCTTCATGAATTTTCTATAGTTGATATTCATATGCATGTATATACACGCAAACGAAGTTATATCTCTAAGTCACAAGATACTCCGGGTTTTCATGTCGGCCGACAATATACAGAGTCATTCTCATTCTGCCCGGGCAATTTTGATTTTTGATTTGCGTCATTGAATCTTACAAGCAGCTGTGGAATTAGGATGAGTAAAGTTTGAAGAGATTCCCGTAGATGTCCGACTGTCTTGCCGGAGCATCCTCATATGAGTTTGCATATACGTGTAAGCATGTCGGAGAAATGCTCCATTTGTTGGGGCAACGAACTACAAATTGATCGACGCTGTTTATTTTGATGATCTCTAACTGAGTCCAAACCAAGACTACTAACAAACATGTGGGTCATCTCTGCCTACAGGCCGAAGGAAGACACCTATTCCTCAGGTAGTATGCCTTTTCCTATGCCTCCTCTGGGGTTCCTGTCTATCGGTAACGCCCCCACAAGTCTTCATCCGAAAGTACACTCAGAGGAGCCATTAGCCCTTCATTATCTCCTCTCTCCAGTCAACGATACGGAGGCCATTTATGAGTGTACAGATGCCGGGAAAAAGCCACCAAAAACCAACTGGTGCGGGGTACCTCTCATACCAACATCAGGACTAAATCCGAAGACATAGCTACCCTTCTGAAGCGTTCAGGGAGGCCGTCCAGCCGGACGCATCAGACTTGTGTAAACCTAAGGGGTCACTCTGATCTTCCTAGCCTCCTTATGCCTCCGCCTTCGATCCAAGCCTCGTGACAAATCGAAAGTCGTGATAAGATGTCACAAAAGTCTGAGTGCCGAGTGTATCCCGCGGAGTAGCCTAGCCTAACCATCTAGTGCCGTTACAGACTTAGGGTAATCGATCACCACATGTGACTAAATGATCCTCCTGGCTAGTAAAATCGAACAAAAAGTAGTGACGGCTGGTGAAGGTGACTTCAAAACGGCCAGTTATTTAGTTAAACTGGGCCTTTACTTTGCTGTCAACGATATGTTGAATATGGCGAGGACCTTTCTGACTGTTGTGGGATCAATTGATGATGGTAAACACCAGAGCAAGTCCAAAAATCAAAATCAGTTAATTATTCTAATCTATCAAAAGAACTTGGGAAGAATCCCTCTCCTCATGTATCTACACATTTGCGCTCCCTGCCTAGAGCCTGCCTACAACTATAATTGCTGCGATCTCCAACCTCGCGATTACTGGTGTTGATAAATATGGATTCAAGCCATATTAATATCATATTCAGCCTTGCGGGTATCGACATACATGTATCAGCCTTGCGGGTATCGACATACATGTATCAGCCTCGCGAATAATGATGTTCTGACGCAGCCAGAATTAGCCTCACGGATCTATCCCGTAACACTGACCATCATTAATCGGCGGGTATCGTCTACCCTCCTCCTGTTAGGAGGGGGGCGCAGCAAAATGCAACAGCTCGGCAAAATGCGACAATTTTCCACACCAAAAATCGCCCGAATCCATCGATTTCAACGGCGCACAATTCAACAACGCCTCGATGGATTTGTTCTAAAATAAATAGTTACAGAGAACCACTCATGATACTTAAGTTTGTGGTATTTCTTCTGTTCCTCCTCTCATTCCGAGCTGAAAACCTCATTCTGCCCTCTTGGCGCCCCTAAATACCCCTGTATGCCTGTTGGAGTTTCGCCTAGTGATTGGACGGAAGATTTTTCAATGACTTTCGCTAGATTGAGAGCAGAAAAAAGATGCTATCTGAAATTTGGTGAAGAATTCTACGCAAATTCTAAATTAAAGATGAATCCACGGGGGCGTTGTTGAGTTGTGCGCCGTTGAAATCGATGGATTCTGGCGATTTTTGGTGTGGAAAAGTGTCGCATTTTGCCGGACTGTTGCATTTTGCTGCGCCCCCCTCCTAACAGGAGGGGGGTAGACGATATCCGCCGATTACAGCGTTTGGTGCCCTTTATTCCCCCTCTTGCCTGCGTCAAAGCTGTCATCCTTTCCGTCGAATGTTCCGGATCCTAGAGGGTGAGGGGGATGAACTTAGCTCTAATTTGAAAAGGGCATTGACTCAATCTTGACTCTGCAGACTCTCCTGAGGAAGCTGGAGGTTCGTAGGGGACACCACGTACAGGGAGGGTGGTATAGCGCTCCCGTCCCCATGAAATTATGAATAATTTGTGTGACTTTTTAAATTCTGCCACCAGTAATTAATGCATTCATAATTATGCGCCAAATTAACATCCGTGCTGCCATTCACCAGATCCGTTGATCGCCGCTGTACATGCGGAGGAACTCAATCAATAAATTTGACAAAATTCGGGTAAATATTCATTAATCATGATTTTGTTACAGATACAATATGGTGCAGAAGTAAGAGGTAACAATGTACTGGAAATTTTACGCCTAAAGTCTAATTTACACAGGCGACAACGCCCTTGCTTTCTTGAGGATAGTTGCCACAACTATGCCTTGTAGACTGACATACGCTGCACAGCTGCTTATCATGCCCATGCTCATTGCATAAGTTACACTGCGGTAGACAAGATTTAGCCTGCTCGATTTAGCTCAAAATCCGGCTTGTGTATGATGCTATTAGCCTGGAGTTTTCCCGATTACGTGCCGCTGCTCCAGTAACTCGGCTCGTTTGCGTGAAAGAGATTCGAGGTTCCATGTGATACAATTTACTGGTACTCGTTGCCTTCCATTTGTCGAGTTGGTTTAAGCGCCGGAATGGGTGAAATTGATGTGGCATTAAAGCTTATCATATGTCAGCTTAGAGTTACATGTATATGGGCGAAGTTTTATATTCTACTAAACTCTTACCTGGCATATTCTGTAAATGAGTTCTTAATTAGTAGCAACACAGCATTCCGAAAGAGGCCGTAAATAAACCAGAACCATTTATTACGATTGATTCATATTGAGTGTACTGGGCCTCTTTTTGTTCCGATTGCTCTGGAAGCCTATGAAGCGTCTTTTGATATGAAATGGCTTCAAGTAAGAGACCGATCATCAGTTTGAGAGTAGTGCTTCTAACTTAATAAATATCTCGTTCAATAGCGACACTATTCCAATATAACAGGTAAAAATCATAGTGTCGAGACGATTCGATGGGCTTCAAATCCAGGTTTTCTGTCCACAACCCTCGAGGTGGTGGAGCTTCCAAATTTGAAATGTCTGTCCACCAAGGTGGCACGATTTATCTTTTATGTGACCCTGATCATTGGTCCAGAAGCTGTGAAATAGCCATATTTCTGCTTGTTGAGCCTCAATGCCATCTGCCGCGATGTGATCTGGTGCCGACAGCAGCTGTTAGATCCTACGAAGTATCCGATTTTTCATCGTGGGTTTTTGCCAATATAATACTGGGGAAGGGCGCCTCGAACTCATTCCAGCGATCTTCGGTACGAAACAAATCCGTACGACGGGCGGCTATAGTCTGAGGTGTGCTTGCTGGAATTATTTTGAGCCGTCGAAGCTGTATTTATGCGCTAAATATTGCGCAAATCTTTTCGCAGAGATTGATGGGGCTTACAGATCTGACCGCCTACATTTTAGGAAATTGAGTCGCGAAAGGCCCATTATTTCAGGGTGATGGGGGGTCGGAATCAAGCATGGGGGTTGCTATATCACTCCCCTTGTACGTTACCGTGAATTGCCGCCTCGCGATATGTGCATACAGGGTCTCATGGATAAGTGAAGGCAGTATGTCTTTGCAGGGTTTTTAGTTACCGATTATTATACCAATATGGCAGTTTGTTTTGTTGATCTTTTCTAAGCGAGGCTCTATTAGGATAAGCTCAAAACCTAAATATCAATTTAAGGTGAGAGATTTCTTGGCGACGAAAGTGAAGGCAGTATGTCACTCTCGGCTAAATATTGAATGGTGTCTTAAGAAATCCACATCAAAGATAATATCAAGGATTTCCATAGAATTATCTCAAGGTTCTAATATACAAAATGTTCCTAATATGAAGTTGGACCCCTTAAACTCTAACTACCTCTTCACATCTCTTTGACATGCTTAGAATGAGTGATCGAAGCTTATCCTCTATTGTACAGTTGTACCAGGCCTCTAGTATAATTCGGCGAGTCTCTGCTTTACTCTGCTGCCTCCCCCGCTCAAACTCTGGATACACATTTTGAATGTATAGTTTCATCATACCCCACACATTCTCAATTGGATAAAGATCTAGGGAGTATGCTGGCCATAAAATAGGTTGAATTACAGTACCATGAGATAATCTCTTGCGGAAGGTGCTTTGTGTACTGGCGCATTGTCGTGCATAAATAAATATGCACGACCTGTCTCTTGCTGTCTGTTTCTGTGCCAGTCTACAACAAGGGGAAGGATGTGTTGGCGATAGCCTTCTGAGGTCATCTTGCCCCAATCGGCTTCCCAGAAAACAGAAGAGCCTCTCTCGATTCCGGCGAAACTACCCCAAAACATCCAAGAATTATTCTTACGGTATCGATCAACGACACACGTATTATCATAAGTCTCTGCTTTCTTCCTAGACTTTGAGTGATCAAAAAACTTTTGGATTTACATAGGAATTGCTTACCTTTCTAGTCACATAGCTCGGCATAATAGATCCATCATTAATCCAAGTTTCGTCGCTCCAAAGTACTTGCGACCACTCTTGTTCTTGCCATTGAAGGCGTTGCTCTGCCCATACTCTCCGTGCTATCATGTGATTCTCTGATAACGGCAGAGACCTTCTCGGAAGGCATCGAGAGTACCCTCTTTCCTTGAGTGCACTACGGATTGCACTTTCTCCGGCAGCCCATGAGGAGAAATGAACTGACAGTTCTAGATAAGAACATTGTCGTGCCTCGCGGGAACTGCAGATGAATTCTTCCAACTGATCGATTTGGTTAGGAGAAAGTTTAGGGTTGCGTCCAGTCCTTAATTTAGGAGATGCACGACCAGATTGAACAGTGTTCTTGACTTGTGAATATGTTACTCTTAACTGAGTCGCAATTTGTTTGTAGGTGAATCCCGTCCGATAAAGTGCAAGTATCTGGGGAAAATCAATTCGAATCAATGCCTAGTTCAGTACTAGAATTCTACACATACTTCAAGTCTTTGATCTCGACTGAGATATGAAGCACGAGTTTGACCTTGTAAAATAGCTTGAGTATTCATGATTAGAGGATAGTGATTCTAATAAAGTAGATTCTCGGGGGGCTTGTGCTAAATTGCAAATGGCGTTCGATAACTTTATCTTTTTCTAATATCTGTAAGATGGTTTAATTAACTATGATGCAGCCAAAGAATTTTATGAACATGTATCAGGAGTGGCTTTTCCGATGAAATGAAATCGGTGTGGAAGATTAGATCATATGATCTCGTCTAACCTAGACGATTAAATAGCATGGCTAGGATTTACCCCTATAATAGACCCTGTAAATAAAATTTCCAGCTGCCTTCACTTAGCCCTGAGCCTCTGTACTCTCCCGCAAGGATCTTGAATTTACTAGTCTCTTCGAGGGCCCGCATAAATACAGGGGTCCGACATGGGTATATCCATGTAATTTTATGATCTAAATTATCGTCTATTCTCGCTATAAATGGTTTGCACACAGAACATACCGTCGACCTACCTTCTTCCCACCCATCAAGTTGACATTTTTTCCATCTCTAAACAGAGGTGAGTAAGATGTTGAAATAATTCTGCATCGGCTAATTAAGTTTTGGAGATCTGTTACCTAGAAATACCAGAAAGTTGTCGCTGCTCCACCACCCTAGAAGAAAAATGCAAAGAAATTATTTAAGAAACCCTTTTTCAGATGCGAGGGATAACAGACTTGAATAAATAAACCCCCAAAAAAAAATTCATAGCCAGCTATGACCCAAATTCCTTGGCAGGTATCCCGAACCTGAACAACAGACATGATTGCGGCATTGATACAGCCAGCTGTCTATTCCACAAGGGACCTTCTAGGGGTTCGCGAAAAGCATTTCAAATACGGATGAGTTCGAATCTATCGAATTTGGGAAATCAACAGAGAACATGAACTGATCTTAGACTCAAGCTTGTGCATTAGGTTTGCAGGTCAATACGCTATTGAATGCGCGAGCGCGTTTGAGGAAATAAGCTGCTGAATTCTCTTGATTTGGCCCAACTTCTCCTACACACTTTGATCCAAGAAGTCTGTAAGGAGAGAGGTCAAGGATTTCACTACGTCATCCAGATCTCGAAGACGGGAGAGAGCAAGCGTCTGCCGAGATTCAATTTATTACGCTACAGGTCTTCGACTTAAGCAGCGCTGATTTTCTGAAAAATCTCGTCAGAAGCACGCCGTACAGGCGATGGACTGTATCTGATGCCAACGACAGCGCCAATGGGTATTCGAAATAATACTTTTCGCCTAGGGTGGGTTATTGCACTAAGCGATGTAGAACTACTAGATTTAGATTAGTCTCATAGAAAAAGGTCAAAACGACGCTATTAAATTCAGGGTTTTTCGTATGCGTAATACATACAGGAGGGCAAGTTTAAGTTAGGAACCCAAATTATCGCCAGGGATTATACGACAGGGGTAGCTTTTGTCAAAATGAGTAGGCGGTAAAGCCACGGTGAAATTCTTTTCGCATGGTATCCCAGTCCTCTTACATAATCTTTTTGGCAAGTCCCATCTTTGCAACTGTGCCCTTTCTATTCGCTTCTCTCCGCCTCGCCTACAAGACTGGTTTCCGTCATCGTCATCATTGTTTCTGATCGTCAAGCATAAGTCCAAATTCTTACTCGATCAGCAATTTAAACTCAAAAAAATCATTTGTTATTTACTCATCTTAATTAGTCTAATGTTTGCTTGCGTTATTTATTACTTACAAACATCATGACGGGATGGATAATACAATCTCCCCAAAAGTCCGCAGACGCGCGCCTATTCTCTCTCGACATAAAAAAATACAGGTGGGTATAAGGCTATAGCAACGACATGGATAATCTAATAAATTAACGTGACCTCGATACTCGCACTTCACAGAGGAGGAATCTCGAACAAGGAAATAGCAGATCAGTTTAGAGTAACTATCACACGAGTCCAGGGAGCAATTCGATCTGGCCGCGTCTCCCCTCAACCTAGATCAGGACGGCCACCTTCCTTGAGCTCTGCTCAAGTCGATGAACTGGAAGCCTTTGTTTATTCTTGTCGAGAAACACGACAAATGTCGTTTCTCGAACTGGCACTCCACTTTCGTCAGTGGGGCGTTGGGGAATTTGCGGTCCGGAATGCGTTGCGCAAGAGAGGATACGAAAGACGTCTACCCAGGAGATATTCCCCCTAACCGAAAACCATCGCTTGGTACGCATTTTTGGGCAGAGCAGCTCCTAAGCTGGCGTCAAGAATGGTCACAGGTTCTTTGGAGTGATGAAACTTTTATCAATGACGATCGAACAATGTCTGGTCATGTTACCAGGAAAGCGAGTATAGACCAATCTATTGTCCAAGGTATGCAAATTTCTAACTACGTTAAAAGAGAGGCCAGGAATTTGATGATACTTTTGTCGTAGACCGATACAAGAAGAACATCTCTTGGATGTTCTGGGGGAGTTTTGCAGGAGTCGAGCGGGGTCCATGTATCTTTTGGGAGAGGGATTGAGGGAATATGACCTCCGAAAAATACGCTTTACGTACTCTCCTGTTGGTAGTAGATTGGATTAGGGCAAATCCGAAGAGATTGGTCGCCAAGTCTACTCTATGCACGATAATGCGGCTGTACACAAAGGACATCCAGCCAGGGAATACCTCTATGCCAATGGAGTCGAATCTATTGCTTGGCCTGCTAATTCCCCTGATTTAAACCCGATCGAGAATGTATGGAGTATGATGAAATACTATATACAGGAACGGTGTCTGGAGTTTGAGCAGAGGAGGCAGCGGAACAGAGAGGAGGTTCGCTCCATTGTGCTAGAGGAATGGTACCATAGCACGACGGTGGAAAACCTTCCTCGTCTAATGGAAAGTATGTCGTGAAGATGCGAGGAAGTCATTGGTGCAAACGGTGGTCCCATCCCATACTAGAAAAATTTTGTGTTACTACAGAGAATTACAATATGAACTCAAAACATCGCTGACGTATGAATGTGATTTTTCGGCTTAGGGCCAAGCTAAGTGGAGAACGACAGGGCAATTAACTTCTGTCGGACATGAATTCTCTCATGTTATTTTAGAGTTTTTCTGGAATAGGGTTTGAAGCTTTACCTGATTAGGCCTCGCTTAGACAAGATTATCACTTAAAACTACCTAATATGGACGACGATAGGCAAAACCCCCTGTAAGTGACCAGTTAGTTACCTTAACCTTGTACCACTGTACAAATCGACGGGTATCATTTCCGAAATAGGGTTAGCCAAAAAGCTTTCGATTGAGATTTGTACTCTCTCTCAAGGGTCCTGAATGTGAAAATCAATTTACGACAGGGGTTTTGCCATACAATTTTCTATTAATAGCTTTTGAGGCCTTGTCGGCATACTTGTGTCGTGGTTTTCCATACGTTAGTGCTGCTAGAGTTATAGACCTCTAGTATAAATAATCACCAGTCGAGCGACGACAGCAGACAGTCATTCATTGGCCTGTGCATGTCCTCTAGTGATTTTCTTTAATATGTGAATGCTTCGAAGCTACCCACACATATTTGCATCGATCTTCGCCGACCACTTGAAGATCTCGTATGAAATAGAGAGCTGGTTGTGATATTGTCGCAAGCTTCTCCACAACTCTACTTCGGAATGTTTGCGATGAACTTTCGGTCATGGCTGGCTCAGAACTGTATTTTTTTCAAGTCTAATGAGTCTCACATCTGAAAAAGAATACACGAGGATATTAATATGTATTTGTTCTTCGAGGGTAGCGGAGCGGCGACTACTTTCTTGTATTTCGAGGGAGGTTTTCTCCTGGGTATAATTAGTAACTGAATAATTATTTTACTAGCTTATTGACCTTCTGTTAGAGATGAGAAAAGAGGTTGATGTGTTATGTTCTGATGGCAATTTGATGGAAGCGGTGCATAGTAAGGATAGTGTAGGCGGTAGAGGAGGAATGGGCGTATCCTACGGGATCAGAACCTATATTGAATAATAATAAATAGATGGAAGCGGTGTTGATTGATTGTCGACCCGCGTTGCACTGAGGACGGTGAGCGGTTATTTTTCGAGAGCTCCAAGTGACCTAGCGCGCTGATAAGCGATAATTTACACCATAAATATACAAGGATTTACCCCATGTTGATTCCCTGTATTTTTGCGGGTCCTCAAAGACGCTAGTAAATTCAGGACCCTTGAGAGAGAGTATACACGCCACGCTAACCGAATGTAGCTGAAAGTTACTGTATATTGTGCAGGATCTGAGCTACTTTAGGTTTGCGTGGCGTGAATATGCATAATATCGTAGGTCTGCAATTCGCGGAAGAAGGTGCTGTGAATTTGGTTGTGCGAAGTATTGCCCGACTGTGCCAAACCTGCCCTAACACCATAGTAAGGCGAAGCAAGAACTTACGACATGTACTGTTGTCCCGCATAAAGGTCAAAATGCTTGAGAATATGCAAGTTCCTATGCAGATAAAAATACTTTTTCCTTGGTCAAAGCATAGAGAGAGGGGAAGGCGAGGAGGTCTGGATATTCGCTGAACGCCATCCGCCCCGACAGTAAGATCAGTTACACTTCACTTTCATTCATTTTTACCGTCTATTAAATATGGTTTACCTCTACGAGGATTGATTTTAGTAACTTGAAATTGAAGCTATGAGTAGATTTTTTTGTCAATAGCGTCGTTAACAGTGAAATTAGATCGTATTTAGTGATGAATGAAAGTGAAGTGGAACTGATCTCGAAGTCGGGGGGAATTACTCTCAGCGAATTTTCAGACCTTCTCGCCTTCCCTTCTCTCTGTGCTTTGACCGAGCAATAAGAATTTCCCTCTGTATACGAACTTGCGCATTCTCAAGCAATTCGACTTTTATGCGGGCCAGCAGTAGTACCATTGGATTACTAATCAATGATCTTCACGCGGATTGAATCTTGCGGCAAATCACGGCTTAACTACAGAGCTCATTCAGTCCTGGGGTCAAGATGGATGTCACATTGGTCCACACGCGTCATCAGATGACGCTAGCATGGCAACTTGTTTTCGGGGAGTGAATGAATCATCTAAGCCGAGGCTCATATCGAATTGACCAGAATCGTTTCCCTCCGGACCTAATCACGAGCGCTCGAACCTATCTATAATGCCCCTCAACTTCCTCAAGTTCTGGAGGCTACGATCTCACGAACCTTACTTATTTTAACAGGATGTCTTTATCTGTGAGAGCATTACGGCCACTTGCGAGAAAGGTGACTGCAACAACGGCACACTCAGGCTTGAGACAGACTACGATAGTAAGGATATGTGAAAAGTTGGTGACTCTACGGGTAGATGTTATTTCCAGCTGACAATTTCAGAACACGATTAATTTCGACCACTGCGAATAGGCATAATGGCGCCGATATCTCCTCCATTCCTCCTACACCCATTACGCATCTTTCTGAGATTGAGACAGCTATGGCAGAAACCGTTTCGAAATTTGCTAGTGATGTGATAGGCCCCAAAGTCCGACAGATGGATGAAGCCGAAGCTATGGATCCTGATATAGTCGAAAAGCTTTTTGAAACAGGCCTTATGGGAATTGAAATACCTGAAGACTACGGCGGTGCAGGCATGAACTTTACTGCAGCGGTTGTAGGTATCGAGGAGCTGGCACGTGTTGATCCAAGTGTTAGTGTACTAGTGGATGTACACAATACGCTCGTCAACACGACCATTCTCAAGTATGCTAGCACGGAACTCAAAAACAAATGGCTACCTAAGCTTGCAACGAACACAGTCGGGAGTTTTTGTTTGAGCGAGCCTATCTCTGGATCAGATGCTTTTGCATTGACCACTAGAGCCGAGAAAACTGGAACCGGATACAAGATTAACGGCAGCAAGATGTGGATAACCAATTCAATGGAAGCAGGGCTTTTTATTGTGTTCGCCAATCTGGATCCTAGCAAGGGCTACAAGGGCATCACAGCTTTTGTACTCGAAAAACAGATGAAGGGGTTTTCAATTGCGAAAAAAGAAAAAAAATTAGGTATCAAGGCTAGTAGCACGTGCGTTATTAACTTTGATGATGTAGAAATCCCCAAAGAAAATCTCCTTGGGAAGGAGGGCGAGGGTTACAAGTACGCAATCGGCATTCTGAATGAAGGACGGATTGGGATTGCAGCTCAAATGACAGGACTTGCTCTCGGGGCATTTGAAAATGCTGTAAAGTAAGTTTGGCAGAGTAGCCTTGCTGATTCAATACTAAAAAAACCAGGTACGTGTGGAACGATCGTAAGCAATTTGGTCAATTTGTGGGAGACTTTCAGGGCATGCAATACCAAATTGCACAATGTTACACTGAAATTTCAGCTGCAAGAGCTTTGGTCTACAATGCAGCTAGGAAAAAAGAAGTTGGAGAAGAATTTATTCAAGATGCGGCGATGGCTAAATTATATGCAGCACAAGTTGCTCAGAGGGTTAGTGGAATGGCCATTGAATGGATGGGAGGGATGGGCTTTGTCAGAGAGGGAATTGCAGAGAAGATGTGGAGAGATAGTAAAATTGGTGCTATATATGAAGGCACGAGCAATATTCAACTGCAGACTATTGCAAAGATTCTGAGGAAGCGATACCAGACTTGAGCACCTGAGGATGTTAAGGGTGTCAAGGGAGAAAGAGAAGGGATGATAATATTAAAATAGTGAAATGAGATTGTCTGGATTAGTCGTAGCCCTGTTGATCATAGCTACGCTAGCAGGGTTTACACTACTATAAATAGGAAGAGTTTTCCACATAGGGAAAATTCTGGAATACTAGTCTGTAAAGCATTATTTTATGTGTAGCTATAAATCCTCAGAATCCAATTGTGCAGTTCTAAATCTACTTCCATGCCATATTATAAGTCACACTTTTAATAGATAAGTTGTTATCAACAGGCAAAATCATCAACGGGCTTAAATAATCAGAGAGTTCTTGAACTTTCGACTCTAATTCTCAGATCTCCCCCAAGGCCTATGAGCAGCGAATAGAGGCTCTGGTATCTACCTAGTTCTTCGCAGCGCTGTCAAGCGGAGAATATATATCGTCAAATTTGGCAGAAAACCAGTCCGAGGGATCCCTGAATGTATTCGTAGTCTAAGCTCCTAGCGAAAATGAGTTTTTAGACTATAGCTCTCTTCATGGTGAAAGATACTACTCGAATATGCGTAGAAATGGGCGAGAATTAGATCGTTATAGAGAATGAAGATAAGCTTACTGTTTAGTTGCGTTACATGTAATTAACGTTATAACGTACAATATCACTGAGCTGGTCAATATTTCTTGGCATTTACTCACATGAGTAAAATATTCAACATTCTCTGCGCACGACGCCCAAACGCGCTCACAGAAAAAAGAAGAGCCATTCATCACTGTTAATGAATAATCCTTGTTGATTCTTTGACAGGTACAGTAAAAACTCGTTAAAGGCATATCGCGAGGTATTCCTTTAATGAGGATCACGTGTTAATCAGAGCCCCATATTAAATTTTACACGTGACTCAAAACGACTGTTCAGGATCTAAGCTAAGTATGAATGTGACAATACATGT
>JAKRRZ010000145.1:0-30129 GCA_022627015.2 Podosphaera aphanis
TGCTCGATCACCGGCAGTAAATACGCCCTAAATTAGCTTAAAAATATGACCAGGATATGGCCAGGTCTGGACCCCTGTGTATAATAAAAGGCCATTTACATTGTGGACCCCTGAATGAGAGTATGTGACGATGTTGAAGGCACACAGTGCAGTCGCGAGTGGCTGAAATGCGTTCCTACGGCAGACATATACGGTTGAGGGTAGAAAGGGCTGTAAGGCGCCTGACTTCGAGTTGTGTCTTCAAATTATGTTCCGCGTGAGTGCCTTCTATGTCATGATGAAACATCGCTCCATGTACCGCACCAGGGTCATTCGTGTCATGGCCTATAGGCTGAATACACAAGAATGATTTAAAAAAAAACTCAAATAGATTAGTCGTTACTAAACGGGGATCTACACTCTTAGCATCAGAATAAAAATTAAGCCAAGCACTAATTCCAACAATGACAAGTACTAAAAAAAAACTGTTGCTTTCAGACGTAAAGATTCGTTCTCAAGGTGACAATAATTCACGGATAGAAAGTTAGCCTTGTAGACTCCAGCCCTCACATTTCTGAGATCACATCGTCGTTCACAAATTGTGGGATCCTTGTATTTCCTTAACAGCTTTTGGTAGCTTGAATGCTGCATTTTCCAATCGGATATTTTGATACACAGGAATTCCTTCTTCCTCATGTGTCACAAGATATCCTTCTCTTAGACGGAACGGTTTTAAATGATCGCCATGATAGTGTCTCGGGATTGGTGATCCATCAACTTGTCGTATGGTATAAGATTTACCAACGTCTCCTCCGAATCCCGTTACAACAAAAGGACCCCTCCAGACAGCCCGAAGCTTTTCCCCGGCCGTTTAAGCATCCCACAACATGACCAATTGGCCTGTTGTGTAAGTATGCTGTGCTCGAACGCCAAGATCGTGTCGCTCTTTTGTTCGCTCCCTGTGGTCATCTGATCTTACCAGGGCCTTTCTTCGAACCTCATCACGTTTGATAATGAAATCAATGACCATGTCTCTATGAATCTCATCATTTTCAGGGAGGACTTTTGAAGTATTTTATACTAAAGACGACTTTAACGACTCCCGACGGTGAGGAGGGAACTTAGCTTCAAGAGGACCATCAGGTACAAAACCCTTCAGTATCTCATGTGGAGAATATCTTAGATGCATCATATCTCTCCTATTGACGTCGAAAGTAGATTCCCGCAGAGCTGTGGGCCACCTTGATGGATCTCGCGCCCTCTTCTTTAAAGCGCGCTGTAAGACGTCAACGGCCTTTTCAACTATCCCCGTTGCTTTCTCTTCAGCTACTGGCGACGTGCACCACACAACCCCAAATAATTCAGCAAATTTCTGAGTTGTCTTTCCAAAATGTGACCCTGGATCTGCATAGATTCCCACTGGAACTCCATGCTCAGTGAAAAATTCTTCGAGGACACATACAACTGCGTCTGAATTGTCGGATTTCGTAGCTCTTGTCCAGATATAGCGAGAGAAGTAATCAATTACCATGAGGATGTAGAAGACCTCGACACCTAGAAACTTTGGGAACGGGCCCACAAAGTCAATTCCTAATAACTCCATTGGGGCGCTGACTGACACTTTAGAAAGTGTTTGAGACCGCACAGCAGTACCATGCGTTGCGCACACTAAGCACCCTGCAATATAATCGCGGACATCTTTTGCCATACATGGCCAGAAGCACTTGGAGAGCTTCCGGATTGTGATTGATGATGCAAAATGACCCCCATGATCATGAGCCTGCAGTAAAACTGGTGCCACCTCACTCTCAGTTACGCATCGCTTAAATCCCCTGTTTATTGAAAAAGAGAATTCTTTCGTCTCCCTGAACAGAGAACCCCTTTACTTTTTTAACAAATGAAAATATTTATACTTTTGTCTCACATCCTTCAAGGTAGACGCCCCTTGTAATATAAATGGATACGTCCTTATACCATGCAGAGTTGCAGTATTTTGGATTTGGAGCGAGAGTCTCAGACTTTTCACTCCACCTCATTCCATCACTACTTAAGCTTGTCAAGGAAATTTTCTGGCTTGCCGCGCCCAAGGATATGAGACTACTTCCCCACATAGGTGAAGCCCCCACAGAATTCCTAGACAGCTGCTGGATTATTTCAGAGTTTTCCCTAGGCTTCTTTTTACTGACTGCAATTTCTGCTAGCCTTGAGTTTAAAATATTCTCTGTTGTATTAACACCGAACACCGAACACCGAACACGGAATTCAAATTCCTTTCTCAAATTGGTTCGCCAATTGATTTGAGCAGTTCTTCATAACCGTCAATTCCGTCCTTCTAAATCCACTTGACACTTTCGTCTTCATTTGCCATGATACCAAAATTTTTCAATTCTGGGACCGCGTTATCAGCTGTAAAAATGGTTTTGGATAGAGCGTCTGCAACCTCGTCCTTCTTTCCAGGTATCCATACAATGTCAATATTGAGAAATCTTAATTCGCTAGCCCACCTAGCATAAATTCCATCGAGACATGATGACTTCAGAAAGTAAACAAGAGGTTGATGATCTGTAAATACTGTGCCACTTATAGGAGATCGGGACATATAGTCGTATTTTCTACAAAATTAAACAATAGCACATAGTTCCCTCTTGTATGTTCCATAATTTTTCTGAGTTTTCGAAAAGGTAAATGCATCATATAGAATCGGGACTTCTATAGGTTTGCCGTTGATTTTCCGGAACTGTGTAATAACACAGCCAGCCCCATTTTTACTCGTATCTGAGTATAAGATTGTTCGCTCTCGGAAGTCCCATCCATACATTTCAATTGCTTTGGCACATTTTTCTTGCAACAGTTGGAACGATACCTGTTCGGGCTTTCCCCAGCTCTACTCCACATCTCAAGTGAGTCTTGACAGCGGAAACTTGATCTCGGCGAAATTTTTCACCCATCTACGGGTCATGTTGACGGCACCAAGAAATGCACGGATCTCAGTTGCGTTTGTGGGAGTTGGCCATGAGCTGATTTTGTCTTGGCGTTCAGGAGTCACACGCACAATTCCGCCACCCTTGTGCGGGGTGCCTAATGTAACAACCTCTTCCATAAATAGTTCCATTTTTTTGAAAGAAAGCTTTAACCTAGCCCATTCTAGACGAGGGAATAACTCATTGGCCATAAATCCATATGCATCTTCGAAATTCGAGAAACCCGAGAACATATCACCTATTTAGGACGTCTTGGGAAGACTGGATTCATCATTTGCAACTAGGGTTGATTTCATTCCTTGGAACTAATTTTCTCCCTTTGGGATATCACCAAGAACAATATACATAAGCTCCGTAAAAGAAAATCCAGAAATCATGGAGCCCTGCGACATCCTTGTAGGCTGAACCTGCCCAATTCTCGATATGGTGAACGCAAAATAATGTCTATCCTCTGGATGGACAAGAATGTTCCAGTATCCATGCTTAACATCAAATTTAAGGAAAAACTCATGAGATGGATGGGACAAATGGTCATGAAGCTTCGACATTAGCTCAAGGTAGCAGCCGGGCATATCCTCCTTGAAATTATGATAGTTAACAGTGATCCTGGGTTCATCCCATGGCCCCGGATTCTCAGTTTTATCAAATATCACAGCCTGTGCATTCCAGTCTGATAGTTAGCCATTAGCTGTCACAGTTCTTTTGTACATGCCACAGGCTAAACCTTCGTTTAAAATCTTTTGGAGCCAAAATCTTTTCCGGCAGGCCATCTTTTCTGCTTCACTTTTAAAAATGGTTTAGTTCCCTCTCTTAAACGAACCCTGTGGATGTAAAGATCCGTCGGCACAAGTTCTTCCAATTCTACTCCGTTAAGGTCGCAATAGGTAAAGAGCAGTCTTTTAACCTTGTCTCGTTGACTGTGATTACCCACGGCAGGACCAATTTTAGTGCCAACTTTTTGCAAACCATTCATCTATTTCCATCATAGACGCACTGCTTATTGGCCTCATCCTTGGCCTCCTAGATGTTGGAAAAGATATGTTGTGATTTTTGGTTGCTGGCGTAGGAGGGTTTGATTGCATTGTTGATTTTGAATAGCTACCTTCTAGTTCCGACTTAAGGATGTTAACTGACTCTGGTATCTGAGAAAGAGCAGAGCTGTTCCAAATTCCTTTGATACTCACTAGCCGTAAAGATAATGCTCTTCAGTTCTCTCTTCCAATCCGAGAAGCTATCAGACTTAGTTGGGGTAATCGAATTTCTATAACAGTAGCAGAAAGGGATTCAAATTTTGTGACCAAACATGAAAATGGCTGAAAATAATGTGGAAAAGAATGTGAAGAGACGCAAGGAGATAAATTCGATGACGACAAAGAAAAAGAAGAAGAGCGTTTTATAGATTCGGTACTTGAATTACCAATTGATTCTGAAATTTTAGCGTTCTGCGTAGACTTATCATACTCAAACAGTTTAGTGACGTGTTTGGGTCGGTCTAGTTTTCCGCTGCAGTAGAAATATACTCGGATTTGTTTGCGTGCTTGCCATTAAAAACATCTGGATTTTCAACTGTCTCAGACATATTCTTGGGAAGTTCATCAAAACTCGAAGAATCAGTATCATCAGACGCCTCAGAATCCGTATCAAAGTTTTGTACACTTTCGTGTGGTATCACATGCTCAGGTAAAGGAAAGTTAGAAGCTTCGGCAGTTTTGGGGTATAATATCAGCTTATGGGTATTTGATTGCAAGAATGTAGGCCCTTGAATAGCAAGTACCTTCTCATTTATTCCAGGATCCCAAATGGTTATTCGTGACTCTCGGATATAAATCCTGGTATTTATTGCATGAAGCCAGGGTAGGCCAAGAAGCAAGTGTAGGTCAAGTTCATTATTTTTCCTTTACGTTGGATGTATAAACGCATCAATTTTCCTCCAAATTCCAAACACACCAATCTCGAAGCTGACGAAATGCGACAAATCAGAAACACCTCCATCAGCGGTATTCATTTTAAGCCCACTAAATCCTCGAATTGCCAAGCTTTGTTTTTCAAGCTTTAGAGCCCTAACAAGACCAGGAGAGATAACATTCATTTCAGATCCTTGATCTGCTTGACATGTGTGCTTAGGAAGTGCAACTCGTAAACATTTTCCATTCACAATGACTCGAGCAACAACTGGAATCCGGAAAGCTTTCTGTTCTACCGAAATTAAAGATGTGTAGGAGTTATTTTCCGAGTCGGCATTGTTAACTGAGCTAGAGAATAGGCCCGCTGCTTTCTTTGAAGATTTCTACTTGTAAACTCTTGTAGATAACCTTCGAAATTCGTTCGCTCCGTCTGGGCTTATCTGTCAAAACTCTAGTAGGTTAATAGGAAAATTAATCCGCTTTGCAAGCTCCACGTAATCAATGGGACCTTCTCCCGCCCATCCAACTATTTCTCTTAAATATTTCAAGGCCTTTCTTCCTCGCTTTTCTTGCTTGGACTCAGACTGATTTTTCTGAAAGTTTGGGGGTTCAGTCGGGACAGCAGTTGTCTTATTCAAAAGATCTTCTAATTCCACCCTCTGTCGCTTTTTACTCGGTCCTGAACTTGAGAAGGAATTGAATTGAACTCCAAGCTCGCATGGCTTAGATTCATTTGTTACCTCCTGATCATCAGATAATACAAGACTATGGAGTTGTTCCAAGGTTATGTCAGCATCATCTTGTTGTCCAAAGTGTACTTTTTGAGGTCTCCAAGGCTGTGAAGATCGATCAGGGCGTACTTCAGAGATCTGCGATGACGATGAACTAGGCCGCAGTCTAGGAGATTGGTAAATTCGTTGCGTATTGTGAGATAAACTATTTCTATTGAAACCGGGCATTTGGCGACTATCTTGAGAGAACAATGCTGACTGAATTAGATGTTGATTTTGACTTCTAAAACCTTGGTGGAGATCATAGTGAGGGTTTAAGCGAGATTGCGACTCCACCCGAGGACTCCATAGATTATTCATATTTCCGTAATCTATCACATTTGCTTCTCTTAACACTGGGGCTCTATGGTATAATAAATCTTTGAGATTTGATTGTTCCCAATTCTGAAGATGATTATTAGAGCAGCGTGGCTTGATATGTCCAATCATTCCACACCCAAAGCACAATCGGCCGTCATTCGGATTATATAGAGCTGACCCGTTTACAAATGGATTTCTCGAGATGTTTCTAGGAGGATTTTTAGACCTTCTACCCTGATACCCCCTTGGTGGTAACTGTTGCTCATTTGCTTTGAGTTGTAACTCTCGAGAAAAAATTCTCTGCAATAGCTCTGGAGATGTTTCAGGGGCTACACGGGATTGTATCTCAGGGTTCTCGGCTTGTTGCCTTTGTGAAATCGTTTCTGCGTCACTATCACGACTTGTGCGCGCTCTAGATAACGCTAAGTTCCCAGAGCTAAGATCAGCTAGTACAGATGTCACAGATTTGCCAAACTGTGCGGCACACAAAGCTCTTATCTGCTGAATCTCTTGTTTCTCTGCAGATCGATTTTTGGCTTCTCTCGCCAAATTTAGGCTTTGCTGAGTCTCCTTTATAATTTCTACTGATCTCCAGAGGGTCCCACAAGACAGAATTGACCTTGAAAATACTTCATTACGTAAATTCTCGTCCTGTAAACCCTCAACAAACGCAGATATAATTGAGTTGAGTACTACTTGTTCAACCGGTGCTAGGGCCTTGGCGCCAGTCAAACTCTTGTGGTTATCCCTACCATGAGCTCGTCTTAATAGATGAAGGGCCCGTTGATAGTATGCCATTAATGGCTCGGACTTCACCTGTGAAAATGCTTTAATATCATGCTGAATGTTTCCTTCAGAGTTATCAATTATCTAGGATGGGAACCGAGCAGAAAGATGTTCCTTAAACTCAGCAACTTGCTCCTTCGTAGATTGCTCACGATCATCGATCATCAATCTGAGCATAGGAGTAGAATCAAGCCAACTTGCCGCTTCACCATCAAACAAAGTATCCACTGCATAGAAAAATAAGTGGGGTGGAGGGGAACTGTAACCAGCCTTCTGAAAGTCATATTGCAACCACGATAGCCAACGAGCCCCCGAGCTTCCATCTCCTAAAAATCTTCCCGCATGATCAAATTATGGTAGAACCTCAGTCATATTCAAGGAGTTCTTTGAATTGTTAACCGGAGTTGGTTTTCCAGATGTTTTGCCACGACCTTTTTCAATATTAAACGCTATTAACTCGAGTTCTGCACGAAGATCCGTGAAATAAAATGAGCAATAGCATGAAAAAAAATATAACTAATATTCGGGACGTTTGTTGATCCAACCTGAGTCTGTGCCGCCAGATCTTAGCCACCTTCAGAACTAAGTTATCAGAATAACAATAAACGTCTGAACAGCTACCTGACTCCAAACCGCCTCGATCGGATTCAAATCCGGGGAAAACGCCGGCCATACTAGAGGCTCAACCCCATGAGCTCGAAGAAACCTAGTGGTTAAAGCCGCTTTATGGCATAGAGCGTTGTCTTGCATGTAGCCTATTCGATTACCAGTATGCTCCATGCTCCGTCCTAACCACTGCACAATATGAGGAAGAATTTTCACGGAGTAACTCACAAAGTCATCTTCTGCCAGTATTTTTCCCAAAAAACACTGGGACCCTTTTCACGACCCGCGATCCTGCCCCAAAACATTCAAGAGTTGCTCTTCTGATACTTATCACTCACTCAGTCATCTTCAAAATCCTCCCCTATCTTCGATGCTCGTTAGGACATAATCATTTGATTAAAAGGTCAGTTTTAAGCCAAACCTTTCTAGTGAGGTGTTTGGATTTTGTTTCGCCATCATAGATCCAGGTCTCGTCACTCCAAAGAATCTGCGTCCAGTCCTCTGGTGTCCAATGTTGGTGGGGCTCAGCCCAAGATTTCCGTATTCCCTGTTGTAAAAATAACAGTCCAGCATCCCACGCGATGCGCGACTCACACCGACTCGTACACTGTCACGTGACTCTCATCATTTCATAAGTTATATTTAGACTTCCCACTTAATGCCTATTTATAACATCTATAATTAAGGATGGTACGCGCTAACAGTTACGCATATGAGCGTCTTACACCTAAGTATTCTGGGGGAAACATTCAGGATTAGGACTTACTCATACTATGATAATATTGTTATATTGGGACATCAATGTCTATCATGAATAATGCTAATTAAAGTCCCATAAGGGTTACACTCCTGTATATAACGAGCTCTCTTCTCCTTCAGAATTCTTCAGTCAATCACATTGCTGAATATCTCTGAAGGAACCTCTCTTTATCATCAGCTTCACTTATTCCAACACTACGTTGCTCTTCGATCTACTCCCCTTTTTCAATATTCCCCTGTTCCACTCTGATAGAGGTGGTTTCTTTCGTGGAAGGCGACGTGCATAACCTCTCTGCTGAAGCGCATTCCGTACAGTTTGTTCACCAATGTTCCAATCGGGGAAGTTACATGCAACTTCAAGGTACGTCATCTGTCTAGTTTCCCTGGAGGAGTAAATAAATCGCTCCAATTTATCAACTTGTGCTGGAGATAATCTCGCCGGCCGACCTGTGCTTTTTCTTGGACATACATGACCTGTAGTAATTGTGTACCTAACTTGTGCTCTAATGATCTTAAGGTGCTCTGCAATTTCTTTTCGACTATGACCAGCGCCATATAATGTCAAATCTATCAGTGTTAAAGTTTTGCTGATTAGTTCTGTGAAAACCTCTTAAAGTACCTTCAATTTTTGATCTCGGTTGACATTGGGCGAGCGCCGCGGTGTAGCTGTCGTGGGATCCATTTTGCGAAGATATTTTGAAAAAGACAAAAATCTATGTTAATATGTATTCAATTGCTAGAGCAATAATTTCGGGATTTCTTTCTTGTATCAGGGATATTGAAATAGAGTCTGACAATAGCTATAAAAGAAATAAACGATTGATAGTGTGCGTGACTGTAGATAAATGTTTGAAGATAAAAGTAATAATAATAACTGGACTTCACTAGCCACGAAAACACTGTAAAAGATAATATGAATTCTACTCCAACGGAGTCTGCTCGCGATGACCACACTGGCCTGAAAAGAATAACAATAACAACAGTCACAATGACCCCTTCCCTTCTTCTTTCATCTGGAAATCCTTTCCATATGATCAATTCCGTTACTCCTTGAAACCATCATCATCGTTACAAACAGCTGCTCTAGCATGACTGCCATGTTTAGCATGTAAAACGCCATGATAAATCCCTAACACCAAAACCCCTATCCGTAACGATAATGTTATTTACCCCTTCAGTAACCAAACACGCCCAATACCACCGAGAAACATCCCATCTAATTAGAAACATATTTCTACTGTTGCCTTATAAACAGGATATTTTTGTGCGTGCGGGGAAATGATAACAGCTACCAAAATAACTCTAATAACCGAGATATTTTGTAAGGTATCCAGTTTGTAAAAATGTTTTAGTGCAAATTAGCTCGTAATTAGACTGGGGCTTACCCCTGATGTTCGGCGAAAGCTGGGGATAAACTCTACTGTGTCGCTACGGTAAGTTATTACAGGTGGGTCTGTGCGTAGTAAATCTAGCTTCAGGGGGTAAAAGTGGAATTCTATGGGGCCTATGACATCTAGCCCAAAGTCTAAAATATGTGAGCCTTATATGTCAGGATTGTAAATTTTTATGCTGGTTATCCACGCCTTTATAGAGTCTTCTCGCTAACATCTGTCCCTCCACTATTGTTCAGTAATACCATCACAGATCTCAATAGGACGCCATCACTTGAGTAAATTGTCTTAAATTTACCGATTATGAGTTGAAAAAATTCAGATGTTGAATAATTCATTCAGGATGCTAAAGAATGGATCACTTAAATCACTGCAACGATGAATCGTCCACAGACGCCTCCACCATCATCAACCTCTCTTCAATCTCATGCTCATTCCAGAGGAAAAAAGTTGACAAAAGAACAACGTATTGAAGTAAGTATCATGTCAAAAGAGAGCTAAATCATACGTCGTCTCTAAAAATTGGCAGGTGAGAACTCTGGCCCGAGAAGGCTACAGCTACCAAAAGATCGCGCGACGACTCCAAGTGACCTATCACCAGGCTCGCTATGCAGCAAAAGCTGTCCATCTCTCTCCTAAAAATAGTAGCGGTCGCCCCCTTGTCTTGAGCAGTGAACAGGTCGACGAGATTGAAGCCTTTGTTACATCTACTCCAGAACCGTCAATTGACCTGTTTCGAGCTCGCCAACGCATAATTTAGTCATTTTGGAGTGAGTGAGAAGGTAATCCAACAGGCAATTTCTAGAAGAGGATACGCCCGTCGTATTGCCGCCTCGAAACCACCTCTTTCTGCAGAAAATAAGTGAAAAAGACTTGAGTTCGCTACAGAATATCTTGACTGGAATAAAGAAGATTGGATGAGAGTTCTCTGGACAGATGAGACCTGGGTGACTGATGGACGACATAGTAGTATTTGGATCACGAGAAAAGTGAGTACCGCCTACTTTGTCTGAAACTTGAGATTCCTAACCTTAATCTATTATCTAAGTACATGTAGATGAAAACTTTGACGCTACATGTGTCATAAGCAACATTTGGAAGAAAATTGGATGGATTTTTGGGGGCTCTTTTTTGGGAGCGAAAATGGCCCTTCCTTGATTTTGGAGGAGGGGTAGCATAACTCCCGATAGATATTGTCAGAGGATAGTACCTCTTATCCACGGCATGATTTCGAGCCATTAACACATACAAATGATGCTGGACAACGCCCCACCTCATAAGCTAAGGCAAACTATGGATGAGCTTAGGGAGAGAAACATCTCTTCGATTACATGGCCACTATAATCTCCTGACCCGAACCCCATAGAGCATGTCTGGAAGTTGATGAAGAAGTTCACCGCATATCTATCCTGATTTAGCTCCGGGAAACAATAGGTCACAGGATGAGCTTCGATTGATTGTGGCAGAAGCTTGGGACAGGGCCGTGGAACAAAATGAGTTGGAAAAACTAATTGGGTCGATGCTAAACAGCATCAGTGAGGATCCGAAGCGGTGAAGCTCCTAAACAACAATATCTACGCTAGTGCAAACGCTAGCGTACCCACTAACGCACATGCATAATAATATCCACAAGTTTAGTAATACTGCCGCAATTTACATGCAGAACTGCACCACTCGGTGCGGAGCACTAGCGTAGGGCACATATGCATCAACAACAAACAAGGGGATCATGTAAACTATGCCAACTGACCATTGGTCGTCGTCAGTCTGCCCTGCTCGATATCGGGATCTAGACTTACAAATGCGACGTAGGAAACCACCAGAGCTCAACTTGCCACGGAGGCTACTACACAAATTGATTGCTGCTAGGACAGGACATGGAGACTTTGCGGCATACCACCGTAGGTTTAACCATACAAACGCGAATTTAAATTGTGCCTGCGGGCAGGAGACCTCGCCAACTCATTTTATTCGTTGCAGAATTTACGCCAACCAAGTACGCAGGCTTAGGAAGGGTGCAACAATGAGCGACTTCGCCGCTCAACTTCTCGGTCCACGCTGTTTTGAAAATTTTAAAGAATTTGCCAGTAAAACGGGCTGCTTCGGTAGCCTTTTGGCGCACAAATCCTCTGCTGAATGCGAGGAGAGTATTTAAAAGAACGTCGTAAATTGAGGACGATAGGGTTGAGGTTTTTGTGAGAAATGCTGGCTCAACTCTCTTTGTATTTTCATTTGTCTATTTTGCTTTACATTTCATGTTCTACAATTTGTATTTTCTAGTTATATAGGTGTGAACGAGCTGAGCTCTGCGCACTAGGGGTAATCTGAGCCGGCTCCACCGGTCCGGAACCAAGATGGAAATAGGGCTTTAGCCCAGGAGCTTAAAAAGTATAAAATAAATAAATATGCCAACTGACCATGGGGTATGTTGCTCACGAATAGTGGTCATGACTGGAGTTTAGGAACCGTGGAACGGAGAAATGTATTTATAGAGATATCCTGTACAGCTAGAGGAGATTTGATTCTTTAATTCACGATACAGTCTTAGAGTTTTGTTATACAACAGATATAGTGTGAAACCCGAGACACATCGTGATATAACCGTTAACAAGTTTACCATACTCACAGGGAACCTCATTAGGGCCGTTTATGAAGCTCGAGGTGGCCTGACAAAGTACTAGCCTCTATAACTTATTATGAACTGGATAATTAAAATAATGAATTCACAATTTTATTGAACCAAAATTAGAAGCTACGATACATTTTGCGTGAGGAATTTTACATACAAAATTTTTAAGGTATTTTCATAAATTTTCATAGATCAACTGCCAAGCTTTCCAGGTCAGGCTAGCGAAAGCATAAATGCCCTGTCGAGACCCATATTTTGAGTGGAGCTAGGAAAACTTGTCGTAGAGGCACAGTAGATGTGTACTAGATGTCAGAAATCACGCTGTTGTAGAATTACTTAAGGAAAGGACACTCGGATGATACCCACGAAGTATTGGCCTTGATGGCACTGTTAATGCTCTTTCCTTATTTTGCTTATTCGAACACATATATATATCGTAGTCCTAGAGCCTACTTAGCTCTTTAGCTTTACTTTAATCTATGACTTCGAGTTCTTACCTGTCTTACAATCCCAATTCATAACACTAGAGTAAATCCGTTCCGAGACCCAAGGCCTTTGTCAGTGATATGGAGCTAGCTCTGATGAAAGCCATTGAGGATATCTGTGTGAATTCGGTTGATAAACCTTTATGTCAGGATTCCCCGCATTATGTGGCGAAGCGTCGCTCATTATATCTGCTTATGTAATGTTTGTTTACTTGAAATTAAACAGCGTCAACTAGCATAGAAGAGTGATGAAGAATTGAATGATTTGATTACACCCTCACAAGCTTGTAAATTCTATATCTTTTTTTCTCATAGTATGATGAAAGCATATTCAGATAACCATGGGGTTTTCCCGCTTTTCCCTGTAGTGGGTATTCACGGAAGAGGTTACATGTCGCAAGACGTTATCCTCGTAGTGGTATCTGCAAATGAAATCTGAGTATGAGTGTTCCAGAACGTCAAAATGAGTCATTCTATGAGAAACACACCTTCCGTAATCATACGTGTGATAGCTTCAGGCTGCATACACAAGAATGATTTAAAAAAAAAAAAGCTTGTGAATTGACCATCGGTTGTCACGGGTTAACCGATCTTCAAGCTTAGGTGGTTACCTAAGCGAGTACGAATAGGATAACTTGGAGTTATCGGACTTAACGGAGGTTAGCGGAGTGCGCGAAGAGAGATGTGCAGGACGCGTGCGGTCGTCCGAACTACATCGTGTGGTCGTGTCCGAAAGTACACGAAGATGCGACCGGACAACGGAAGGTACGAGCTGACATTGTACGACGTACTCTAGCTGAGGATATCAGCGTCGGACAATCAAACCTATTGCTCTAATACTTAAATGTACATATTTCCGTTACATAGACTTTTCCTTTCGTTACACGAATTTATTCAATCAACTACATTCCGACCAACTTGGTTTCCGTGACATCGGTAAACAGCGTCCGTTCATGGAGCACCATACCAACGCTTGCAGTACGTCTACATCGTTCTCAGTGAACTCCTCTTGGAAGCCGCAGCTTCTGACACACCTATATACGCACCTTAGTGCTAAACATCTCCAAATTGTTATCACTCACCCAACAGATACCAGCTTCGAATAATATAATTCAGCCATTACGACAGCATCTCCAAATGCCTACACCACAATTTTAAGACCCGACGAACCACCGGCAATTCTGGCCTGATAGGCCGGATCTCCCCGTAATTAAACAAAATGCTCAGAAGTATCTTCATATTCTGTTATTACGACCCACCAACTTGAAGATTTACCCCCCCGGACGAATTCAGCCTCTAACTTTTCTTCAATATTAAAGATATAAGATCTTGTGTACATATCACAGAGTGTCGATTCTGCCTCACGCTTCAACTAAAACTGCAGCAAGACTGATGTACTCAACGAAGGAGTCTTCATATTATTGCGGCCAACCACGATTCTCTCTTTTGTCCTATAATAGCCATGGATGATATTTGCACACGACCTTCGTCCTTAAACCACTCCCCTTTCTCGCTCAGAGGAGTGGTCTTCAAGAAACAAGTTTTAAGGGTGGCCCACACGCTCCCCACTCGGAAAACGCCTCGATTTATAAGCGGTCAAACTTCATAGTTTATAAGGTGTGTCGAAATTCCAAGGATAGTGGGATGAAAGACGATCAAACCCAGGGTTCAGATCGATGCATACTACATTTTTTTACCGCTGACGCGGTTCTCGATCCAATAAAACCGGGTTGAGAGCAAACTTTAGGCTAATGGAGTGATCTCACCAAGCGTCTCCACACGGCTAACAACAACAATTTCACCCAAGCCGGCTAGTTTCTTCTTTCCCCACGGCTTAATGGGGTAATATGCAACTTTGGCACCACCTCTGCTTTGGGGGCCACTACGTCGAGCTCTCCCTACGGGTCTAGTCTCACAGTGCGATTTCGAGCTTGCTCTGCAAGCTTTCCCTACGATATGGGGCGCCTCCCGCAGGCACTGTTACGGGACGCTTATAGATTAGACAGCAGCTCGAAAGGTAAGTATCCCTCAGAAGGTAATCGGTGTCCGACTGTCCTAGGTGGATACATGTACATGTACATCGGTACGCTGCAAATCTATCGGTGAATGAGATTAAATAATTCAATTAACCCGAATTGGTGCCTTAAAGCCCATGCAGGGTTTTCGGAAGATACGTATTCTTTTGTAGAACGACTTATTTTGACGTTTGGAACACCCATACTCAGATTTCATTTGCAGATACCATTACGAGGACTACGCCTTACGAACCAGCAACCTCAACCGCAAATACCCACCACAGGGTAAAGCGTGAAAACCCTACGGTGATCTGCACATGCCTTCGTGATTCTACGAACACACTATCACCGCGAGAGAGAGCGGTGGTATAAGGGCCTTGATGGACTCGAACCAGTTTTCTCTTGTCTCAAGTGGGGCATGTGCCCAAGCTGCCCAGACTCTACCTGGGAGAACGGCTCAGACGGTGTACCACTGCAACACCCGACCGTCTATCGGTGAATATTATTTCGTCCAATTTTGATTACATTGTAACGCGTCTTTCCGCCATAACTATTATGAAATTCAAAATTACAAATTACAAAATTACAAAATTACGAATTACAAATTCAAAAGTAAATTATTAGAATTTTAAAGTCCATTAGTGTTACATATACTCCCACATATTTAGCATCACGACACGTTTCCGTTGGTGAGCAGATTGTTACAATTATGAGAAGGAGTAGATGCAATGTTACTAACTTTGGAACAAAATGTGTGATTCCGTGAGGATAAGAAGTATATTGGTAAGATATAAGATATGTAGTGCTTGACTACTCGTCCATGTAGGTAATGCACTCTCTTTATATACACAAGCCGTTGTTACCCTACTGCCCTGATCCTTTGCTTGCGCCCAGTATCTTCTAAGCACCGAGTCGAGTCTACTGATATTTATTTACAGAGTTGGAGACTACTTCTCGTATTATCTTCACACAGGGTTTCCCTTGGTCATACGACTTGTGTCATATGACTCGGCCCATCTGACTCGGTATCCTCGGCACATATGACACGTACATACAAGTGCCTATTCTTGTTTTATACCTACCCTACACTGCACAAATCCAATGTCGCTATCCACAACACAGAGAGATGTTTTCAGCACACAGCAACACCCATAAACAAGCTTTACGTCCACATAAATTTGATTCCATCATTAATTTACTCATATTAACTTGAATCATGCTTTAGGGAAATGAACCCAGTCAAGAAGAATCATAAGAGAGGTAGGGGGAGCACCATTAGACAAGTGAGATTGCTTGAGTGGTGAACTACAGTCACTGGTAGCCACAGTGGAGAACTGCTCGGAGTCTCCTCAGGAGAAGAGTTTAGGAAGACGAAACAAATACTAGCTCATGCGTCGAGTTTTATCAAAATACATGTACTGCTGTAGTTTGTACTGATAGCTAATTCAAAGTCACCGAGCGAAGTCGCGGATGAGATCACTTAGGACTTTCTGGGATCGAAGTCGATGATTAGGACGAAGGCAATGAAACACACAATGATACTACAGAATCTGAAGCCTTTACACGTCCCTAATCCACGATTACGCAATAACAGGTGTTGTGAAAAAGATTGCGATATAACAGAAGTCAATAAGAGGACAGAGCTACGAAGATGACACTGGTTATAACAAAGCAGGCACAGCATGTAAGTTTGTAGACTTGGGGATCCGCAGAGAAGCCTTTAATTATGACAGGAAGTATAACATGAAAAAGCAGAATTCCTGGATGGTAGCCATTTGCAAAGAAAAAACAACCCAAAAGTACGGCGTTCATGTAGAGGCAGAGAGTCCTTAAAGCGTCAACCGTAGCGATAACCCTGGATATCTGGTCTTGAGAATACCAACAATAGTACAGCAACTACTGTCCGTCCCTATTCTTCGACATTCCTCTGGATGGCCCTTTTATTCTCTCCTTCTATCTCGGGCTCTTTGATTCCTTTTCTTTTCTTTAACTCTGCCGCAGAACTAACAAACATCTAGTATATCTGATCATCTGCGGAATTACCCACAGAAGGTGGAGATGGACTTTCCGATGAAAGTTTCCGCTCGAGCGAGAGTTTAATGTAGTCGAGACTGTCGTTACAGCATCAATTCCAGGCTCGTCATTGGACTCCGTACTCAGCAGAACTATTTCTTGCCAAGGTTTTCCTTGTCTTCCTGAACTTCAAAAATTTCCACATCGCAAGAATCTACTCATCGAAAGAATCTACTCATCGAAAGAATCTACTCATCGAATCAGTAAAAACTCACCCTTGTCTTCACTTCATCATTCTAAAAGTGTTCATCAGCAATTCGTGCGAAGATAGTTGTATGAGCTATAGCTATTAACACAATGTATAGCTTCTTCCAGAATATTTCTACGTTTATGGTTGCAATTCTAGGATTTCAAACGTCTACTTGATGCTCTCAACAATGAGGACAAGATCAAAAAAAGATAATTAAGGACAAAAGGCAAACCGGAATTGATAGGTTTCTAAACACTGCAGATAATAATGTTCTAAATACAACATTGGGTCATTTCTTAGTGTAAATAATTACTGTTTTATCTCTGAGACTCGGGCTACAATCACAATGAAAATTTCAGAAACAATCAACCCACAGTGTCCTCTCCGGCACTATTAAAGTACGTCTGAAGCCCGAATAACGGCTTATATGTTTCGCCTCGAACTGTATGCTCCTTAAGAGGTTTTATGGTCTCTTATAATGCTGGTGTTACATTGAACGTAATATGGATTCTTGATATGGATTCTTGCAGAGTCCCTTAGATTTAGGTATGCCTCTTCGTGGCGCCGAGGGATCGTGCTACCCGGCGTAAAAATGTCAAAGTTGATGTATCCAGCTTCAGCAAGAGTTGTGCGGCACTATTGAAGGGTTTCTGAAGGTAGATTTTCGTCTGGATCTAACAGTTTCAAAGGCGAGTGTTGAACTTGTGATTAGGATTAGAATAACCTACCAAGTCCGACAACGAGCTCTGAATACCTTTCTATCATTTCTGGGGGTGCTGAAACACCACAATGCCGGTTATCGCTCATCTCTGGATAACTGTAAATGATGTATGGTACGCCAGCAACAACATGTTCCATATGCTTCCGTCACTCGAAAATATGATTGTTTCAATGCCTTGGAAACTGTTGGTGGACTTCTCAAATTATTGGCATACAGATAGCAAGAGAAGCTACGCGATCTGAAAGCAAGTCATTCTGGAATTCGCCAGTGGTGTGGAAAGTGTGGAAGTAGGTACGCCAGTCACCAAGCCGCGTTAATTGCTGCTTCCAGTACACCTCGATACGCTGGTTCATCTTACTAGTACCGTATCGGAAGCAGTCTGAGAATTGTAAAGGCCCTCCACCCCCGCGCGTGCGGAGTTGACTACATGGATGATAATGTACATGAGCCAACATAACAGTCACTACACCGCGATCAGTCCGGAAAACCAATAGCATAACTCCACCAGACTGCGTAATTGCAGTTAGATACTGTGAGAGCACAAGCACCGTAACCCGACTGCTTGCAGTTACGCCTCAGTGCGTCCGAATAACATTGCGACTGTACACATTGATTAAGGCGTATATCTCGATACCAAACAATTCGAATTTGCCATGTGCATCCATCGACCAAGCAAAATCGGGACCTCGCACTCGTAGACTAGGTATATGAGTCTTAAGTTTGAGGCGACGTTTATGTATGCGAATCAGATTGATGGTCTTTGCGATAGCAAACATTCGATGTCTAACATACCTGTTAGGGACTGCGACGACATAGGAAATTACCAGGATTTCAAACGGACTGTCCAACGATATTATATTTGTTTCTCATATGGACATACAAACGACGACGACCATATCGCTCCGGTGTACCTTTGTCGAACTCTTCAATAAGGGCCAAGTGCCACTTTTCCTACTCTTCCTCCTCTTCGTGGCTCTTCACTCTCATTCAAAGCCCTAGATCTTTTCGAATCGCAATCAAGCCTTTAGAGTTGATCAGATGGCCGTCAGCCTTTAAGATACGAAGCATCATTGAGTCATTTAGGCGTTTATCAAAAAACAGCTGTATAACCTGCTGCTTAAGAGACTTCGTACAAATAGCTTTTGGACGCCCAGAGATATCCCACTGCTTTAGGCGCCGCTCACGAGTCCTTTGGCTGATATGGACATCATTACAGCTTAGTTCAGTCACTACGTCGGCGACTTGCATGTTACGATCAGTTAACCACGCCGTGATCTCTTTGCGCCAACGGTCTAAATTATATTCCGGTTGCATACTGCCAAACTTTTGATTGTAGTAAAACGTATTTTCGTATATGTTAAGATTTAGTAAAGCGACGAAACTTCGTACGCAGTCACCTGTTAGTAAGAAGATGAAGAACTAATTCTGAGCCAGTTAGCATCACTAAAAGGGCGAGACTCGGGGTTTTGTTAAAGAAAAAAGTATACAATTATTAGGTCTGAAAGGCATTAGAGTAGTGAAATGGAGTTCTTTCTAAATCTAAAATAGTTTGGTTGCACACAATTTTTATTATCTAAATTCATGTTTGTAATTCCATAACTTTGTAAATTTGTAAATTTGTATTTCTAAAAAGTGATGACGGAAAGACGGTTTCGTACCGCTGTCTCGAAGCGACATAATTCGCGCAAAATTAAATTTCTACGTCAGAGATTTGCCTCAAAAAAAGAATTTGCAAGTGTTCCTGATGGAGAACCACTAGTAGTTGTCTATTAGTCTTTAAATCGTAAGGGCTTTATTATGGTACTATTAATTCCCAAGACCTGTAAAATGGAAATGTACATGAAGAATTCCTTAGCGCCAAAATCAAAGCTCAAAGTCCTGTAGAATGTACACAAAACTCCAAATCTACAAGCAAGAAATAGCCGCTAGATCTATAAACAACTTCTCTACGCTCGTTAAGCCAATTAGACTAAGCTTGGCTGATAAAAGCCAATGCTTCTTCTCTCTCGCTTGCAGGCAACATACTGAGCACCTGCTGTACCCCTTTGAGGGCCCCTTTTCCATTGGCCCTTAAGAGGGCCGCAATTTCAAAAGCGACGCCTTCGGCCTTTAGCGATTCAACTTTGTCACTGACAAGCTTGCGATTCTCTTCGTACCACATAGCAACCTCACGATCTGCAGTAGAAAATGATGAAATTCCGGTCCAAGCATTTAGTATACCCAAGTTTCGAGAACGAGAGCTGAGCGGATTCTTTGAAGCGATAGACATGCGTTTGAGAATGTATTCCTCGTTTACACGACGACGTACTCGCCAGTAAAAGAAACGACGGGATTCACGCCAGATTAAAGAGTCCCGGATTACGTCTTTTGCCTTCATACGACCAGCTCGATCGTGTAAATCAGCGAATTGTAATGAAATTTGCATATAGACGGGAAGAAGTAATTGTTCACGTTCGTTGATCTTTATCTTGATGTCGCTAAGCTGATCCGGAGACATTGTAGGATCTGCGAGTTGTTTTCGGAGAGCACTATACTCCGGATCCAACCGGGCCATCGTTTCCAGTTGTTTGTCACGTCGGTATTTGATGTTAACCATACCCTCAGGCTCTAGTACACCACCGCGGGCATCGACATCGGCGTACATCTCCATATATTCTGGATTAATTGTTGGATCCACGACAACCTAAATTTGTTAGTTATGATAAAAGGAGATTGAAAATTATGGTACTAACCCAAGAGCCACCGCGAAGCTCCCCAAAGGGTGGAATGTAAACGAATATGGGTTGTTTATACTTGACGAGTGCATCAACTATGTAAGAACCGTATTTCAGAACTTCGTTGAACATATCACGTTGACCACCGGAGAATCCTCTCCAGTTTGCCAGTATCATCAATGGTAGTTGTTCACCATTGTTAAAATCTTTGATTGCCTGAGCTGTTTTGAATGCAGAGTTTGGATACCATACTCCTCCAGCTTCGTTGGTTATCTGCTCAGTGGAGTCAGGATTTGCTGGATCTGCAGGAGTAATGTTTTCAACAGAGCGGGTTTCGACCGCGATAACACCCATAGGGATTCCACCTAAGCGTGCACGTCCAACAACTACAGTTCTTGCCCATCCACCGAGTGTTTCGATGAATGAGTCTTTGTCGAAGAGTCCAGGTAGGAAACCTTCTTCATCGTCCTTTCCAGAGATCAGCCACCTCACATCATATGATTGCTTTGATGGTGGTGTGTAGGCGACGTCACGGTCCCAAGAGTCGTTAGCTGGCCCGATAGGTAGTGGGTTATTTCTTTTATCGGGAACAAAGGCCATCCACTCAACAATTTTTGAAACTCCCTCAAAGTCGTCATTTGCAGTCATGTGAGAAACGCCATTCTTGTACATAATTTGGGTTCCACCTAGTTGTAGGTTAGAGGTGTATACCTCACGGCCTAGTAACTTGTTGATGGCGGGAGCACCCGTAAGGATTATGGGTTGTCCTTCGATCTGAATTGCTCGCTGTCCTAGTCGCACGAGGTACGCACCGATTCCTAAAGAAGTAAGTTTAAGTTCTCTGTGCAGTTTACACGTAGTACATACCAACAGATCGACACGTTACCAATGTGATTGTGAAAATATCTTCATAAGCGCGACTTGTAATGCCTGCTATTAAACCAGATCCTTTAAGACATTCCACACCAAGCCCATCTTCTGCACCGACGATAGTAGTGATACGATGACGAGTTTCACCGTCTTCGACAACTTCTTCCGTGATGACGTCCTTTGCCTTTGAAAGCTGGAAGCGTTTCTTAGCATCTGGGGTTAGGTAAAGGTATTTGAATCCAGCTTCCGGCTTTTCTGGATCATTCCATGCAACATTAAAGTGAGGAATCAGCTCTTCTGCCATACCAATACGGGCACCAGAATTTGCAGATAAATAAATTCTCGGGATTCCAAGCTTTCTTGCTAATTCTGTGCACTTAAAAAAGAACTGATCTTCCTTGGGTCCAAAGCTACCAATTTTAAAAGTTATATCATTAGCAACGACGATAAATTTTCGACCGCGAGGATACTCGGGCGTTCTAGCAGTGATGATCCACCCGACCATTCCGTGACTATTCGTTCCTGGCTCCCGGTTCACCTCGGCAAGGTTATCTTTATCATCTAAGACAAGTTCGCTAAAGTCTGTACATTCTCCCGATGGTGGTTGCTTCTCTAATAAGAACGGGTGTTTACGAGTCGCCTTGGCCCAGCTGTTCTGAATAGCTTGTCTGAAGAGCTCTGGAAAGTCATAGACGTACTGCGTACCCATCAAATGTGCTTTGTATCGCTTTGGTTGTAACCATTCCTTGGTGGGATATGGAGTAGAAACAGGTCTTAAGTGCATGGATCCAACTGGCGTGGAGCCCCCAATGCTGTGAAAGACCCATTCACCACCCTTTTCTGACTTTCGCTCTGCATACATCTCGACCTGAATGACATATCCTGAGGTGTTGGTAATCACAACACGCAATGGATACGGTACACCGGTGACAGGGTCAGTGCAAATAATTCGAATTTCGGCACCGGTCACTCGTAACCTCCAAAGACGACGGCCAAACCGTTCCAAGAATCCACCTAGAGCCTCCTCGACCTCAGGGGGCTGGAGAGGGAAAACGGGCGAGAAGTTGATAAAGATGTGGTTGAGGTCAGAATTATTATTTCCAATTATTTCTAGAGCGTCGAGAATGTCATTCATCAATCTATCTGACTCGGAAATAAGGTATTCCGCTGTGGGAATCTCATCCCTTAGTCTTCCAGGCCTGACCACGGCACGCGTAAAGTATCGCTTGTCACCTTCGACATTGTTGCCCACAGCCTCATATATGTGAATGTTCCTATTTTCTGTAAATACGGGCTTAATTCTAAATTTGGAAAGTCTTCCGAGCTCAAGCTGAAAAGCTAGGGCAGGTTCGCTATGACGAATACTTTGATCCTCCAGATATTCGGGACCTCGGAATGTATAGTAGCCTGGGTATGACCCATCTTTGTGGCCACATATGAAAGTCAGACGACGAACACTACGAGCCAAGAGTTCTGCCTTGTATTCTTTTACAATCGAATTGATTCTCAAGACCGTATCTTTAACGTCGTGACTCTCCACATCGCGGACAGCAATGTTTACAACAGCAGTTAACTGATCTTCACTATTCAATGTGGGTGCTGTCTTGCGCTTTCCAGCTAAGTCAGGCATTAGTCCGCTAGGGTACTTCTTGCGACCACCAGTCGTAGGAAGAAGTTCAAGTGCGCGCATTAAGTATTCTTCGGCTTCATCAAGGTAATGGACAGGAACAATAACACCCTTTCGAGTTGGTTCATAGCTCTCTGAATTGACTAAGTACGACATATCACTAATAGAAGCCACACGCTGAAAAGAGAACTTGGAGTCAACGTTTGCAGGTGTAGCAGGACCTGATTGAGCGGGTAACCCATACTCAGATGCACCAACCTTCCGAAGGACGAAGTCCCAAGAAACGATAAAAGGTGGCTCAGAGCTATCATTGTGATACTCAATCTTTTTCAGAGAGTAAGCCCTGTAAGCTCTTCTTACGTACACTTCAAGTGCAGCTAAAGATACCCAAGGATCTTGATGCCCGAAAAAAAGAGGTAAAACATCAAACACAGTGTATTTCGAGTCGACAACCTCTTTGAGAACTTGAAGGTCTGGCTCCCGATGTTCCCAGCCGGTTTCCCCGTATCTCGATTCAACAACTGAGGACCGAAGAATGTGCTCCATTTGTGCAGCGCGTTCCTCGAGAGACGGCATTGCACACTGAATCAGGAGTTCTCGAGCTTTGAGAGATACCTTGGCAGTTTGTCGTGATTCAAGCTCCGTGAGCTTACGCAAAGCAGGTCTGAAATATTGAGCAATGTTACCAGTGCTGGGTTTGTTGGGCTTGTATTCATCCAATATGGCAAGTATTAAGTTGTTCTTAGCACCAATCCTACTGTGGGATAGGACAGTCTGAATAACTTTTGGGATATCATCTTTATTTTCGTCCCGTAATTTGAGTATAACTTCCTCATCCCGTGATGTTCGCGATGAGAACAGACTTTCAACCTCAGCATAGCGTTTCAGCAAGTCAGAAAAGACATTAAATTCGTGGGCCTTTTGACTCTCCGAATATCGATCGGTTATCATAATTAAAGGTTGAAGGGTACTCTTTAAAGTTTCAATATCTGAGGGCTCGACACTCTCTTCGAGAAACTTAGTTAAAGTTTTGGAGAGATTTTTGGCTGGAAACTCTGCTTTCCGTTGTTTCGCACGGTCTACAATAAGAGTAAAATTAGTGGCGAGTTTGTTTGGCATCCTTGAGCTAAGGGCAGAGAACTGAGCATTCCATTCCCCATAAGGTAGTTCTGGATCGCGGAGGACGTCGATAAGCTCCCTTAGAGTAGCAGCCATTATAACCTGGTTATCGAAGCCGTCTAGAATGTTAAGAAGGACATTATGTAGCAAAACAAATCTCTGAGCCGGCTTGGTTCCAATTACTTGAGGTGGTCCGAAATCAGGTAAATGTCCAAGGAAAGGTTGTGCTTGCTTAACTCTGGATGGATCATCTAAGGCAAGTATCCCAAGAATATCACCCGCCTCAAGAGTGGCGCCGGGTTGCTTTATTAACTGGACAAACCCATCTTCTGCAGCTAGAAGTGGCATATACATCTTCATGACCTCAACCTCCGCAAACGGCTGTCCAGCCTTGACATGCTCTCCATTTTCTACTGTGTATTTGACTAGCTTTCCTGGTGATGGAGTTCGAAGCTGGGAAGGGTCATTTTCTTGCTCGAGCAGGCAAGTCTTACTATCGACGCTTAATCGAGTAGCTCCGACTTCTTCCTTCCAGTAAACATTATGGCTACGGCCGCTAAGAAGCACGAGTAGACCTCCATCACTTAATGCGCGAACGCCGACTGAACATTTGGAACCATTAATAAATAAATGATAGCTATCCAAGCTCGACCGTGTAGCTGTAAACTTATATCTCTTCGCGTCATAGATAAAGTCTATGGAGAACACTGTCTTCAGAATGTCCTTTGCAGGAACCTGACCTTTCTCTAAGCTTGTTCGATATTCTGCAATACAGGCTTCACTATCTATATGAGCCTTTGTCACAGCCCCACAAACGACAGCAAGTATCGGGTCGGGCCTCTCAGCGGTCAGCTTGTTTGAGATGAGCTCGTCCAGCCAGCTTGTAGTGATAGCATTGTCCTCAAATGCAGGTGTTTCAAGTAGCTTGATGAGGTATTCGACAGTCGTTCGGAAATCACCACGAATGCTCAGTTCTTTCAAGGCAACCACCATGTGCTTACGCGATGCAGATCTATTTTCGCCGTAGGCAAATATGTGACCGAACTGGCTATCAGAAAAGCTATGGATCCCACCGGCAGTACCAACTGAAAAGTAACCCCATACATTTGAGCTGCTTCTAAAATTTAGTTCATGCATCATACCGCTCGAAGGCTTGAAACCTTCGCCAGGATCTTCAGAAGTGATACGACAGGCCGTTGTGTGTCCTTTTGGTGTTGGCCGCCGTTGAGTCTGAGATGATGATTCTTTCGAAAAGTCGAAGTCGATTTCTGTAGCTCCCTGAGGATCTACTCCATACAACAGTCTGATATCACGTATTCTGTGTAGGGGGAGGCCCATTGCAATTTGGAGTTGAGCAGCAGGGAGGTTAACGCCACTTACCATCTCAGTTGTGGGATGTTCTACCTGCAGTCTAGGATTTAATTCCAGGAAATAAAAATTATCATCAATGTGAGAGTATAGATACTCTACTGTTCCTGCCGAGACGTAGCCAACAAGACGACCAAGGCGAACTGCTGCTTTTTCCATAGCTTGAAAAGTTGATGGTTTAGCGATTGTGACGGGAGCCTCCTCAATAATTTTCTGATGTCTTCGCTGGACTGAACAGTCTCTACCAAAAAGTGAAATATTATTTCCATATTCGTCGGCTAAAAGTTGAACTTCTAAATGCCTTGCGTTTCCGGCAAGTTTCATGATGAAAATTGGAGATCCGGGGATCTCGTTGGCGGCAGCTTTATAAAGAGCCTCAAATCCAGCTTCAGAGTCAGCTTTTCGTATTCCCTTCCCGCCACCACCCTCGGAGGCCTTTATCATGACTGGAAACCCGATTTCTTTCGCTTTTGCGAGACCCATTTGCCAAGATTGGACGCAGCCTTTCATGTAAATATCTTCATCCACTGTTACAATACCCTCATCGTTAACCGTGACCTGGTCAATTCCAGTACCAGACCAAGGTATACAGGGAACTTTGGCATGCTGAGCTACTATTGTTGACGAAATTTTATCACCGAGTGACCTCATAGCAGATCCTGGTGGACCAATGAAAACGATTTTTTTTGGACTGGCAGCTAGTGATTCTGGTAATTTTGGGTTTTCTGAAGCATGTCCCCTGACCGAAGTTAGAATTATTCGTTGAAAACCCGAATTTGTAAACTTACCATCCAGCCCAAACAGCATGAACGTCCATTCGCTCTGCTACATCTACGATTAATTCCACATTGGCGTAGTTGTTGTTATTTGTTCCCCCAGGAACTTCTACGTACTGATCTGCCATTCGAATGTAGTCGGCATTTGACTGAAGGTCCTCTGGAGTGGCCATCACGGTAAATTGAATAGCCCGTTCATCTCCAAATGTTTCATACGCCCATTTTCGTACTGATCGGATTTCCTTGACTGCTGCAATACCATTGTTGGCTATTAATACCTAGTGTCTGTCAGAAATCGATACAAAATTTCAAGTGTTGACCATACGTTTGTTATGACTGTGTGTCCATCATGTTCAGCTACAAACTCTTTGACCTTGCTAGAAGGAGCATTTTCCAGCTTATTTCCTCCGATAAAATGATCTGCGATTTGGTGTTTGGCCGCATATGACTGTCTATTTACTATAGGTACAGTTATATTTGCTGCATTTCCTGTTCCATTTAATTCTGGCATGTTGAGGTGTCTGATGAAAAATGGTCAGAACGTTCTTGTTAAGACCTTCTTTCTTCTTAATTCAACAAGAGGAAAAGGTATGGAAGCGACAGCAAAGATTTTAACACGAAGAATTGAAGAAAAATTTAATCCGACATGAGGAATAGCGATAGCTTGTATGACTATTAGCGTGTATTTTTTAGTCACGTGGTGAAGTTTTTGAGTCAAGTCGGTCCCCCTTTGATGCGTAGCCCAAAGTAAGTCTCTGTAGAATACGTGACCCAAGTTTCCGGGTTGGTTTTCTTTTATGCAATTGCGTGGGGATCCATCGAAAATAAGTTGTTGGGCGATCAAGGTTTTTGAGCGACAGGTTTAATTTTGTTGGGTACTCACGAATGTGGCAGCGGACCGGACGATTGGAGGAAGTTTGTACTTGTAGCTTGGGCAGAAAATCTCAGCTACCGCAGCTCGAATAGTCTAAATTTAGTAGCTTCTTGGAACAAATGACTAAACCCATTCGTCAATCGCGTAAACCACCACATGTGGTACTTCTCATAGTAATTAGCAGCGGATTCAAAGGTAACTAACCATGGAAAAGATTCTACCATTAAGATCGTAAACATGTATGTAGATAAACATGTATATCAATATGTCATCTAACATATTTCTGATGGGCTTTTCTGCAAATCATCCAGGATCTCTTTGCCTTTTTTGAAAATGAAAAAAAACTGTTGTAATTACATTTGACTGAGAACGCGTAAAATACTTGCCCGTACATGTACTCACTCTCCTTACTGTTCAACCTAAATTTTGTTCCGTAGATCACGCACCACCTCTTCCAATCTCTATGCTATTAGGTGAGGGACATCAACTTGTACCTGTGAATGTTGCTCCCCATGCCCAAAATACTTCTAAATCTTGTATCTAAGTGATGTAAGCCTTAGTATGAGAATATTTGTATGACTTATGTTGCTGAATTTTACAATACAGTCCTACCGGGGTAAGATTTGTTAATCTGCATAGACAACAGGGCTTGAAGTGTAGATTATTTCTACATGTAGGAGTGATCTGCCAGAAAACCTTGACAAATACCCCGCTACGCTTTACCGAACTTAGGAATGACTCTATTCACAGAAGTTTATTTGTATGGGGAAATTTCTTGGCGGGTTAACTTTGTTAAAGCTTATTCATTTCTACATGCAGCCCTAATTGAAACTGCTATTTTCTACAGGAAAGAGTAACAAACAAGATCTAGCTGATATTCTAACCGAGTTAAACTATATTATATCCAGGGCTGAATATATCCTATCGGCTGCCTCTATCTTCCTTAATTTCATCGCGGCGATCAACAAAGGCTTATATAGGGAGATCCAACGTTTATATATCTTTGTGTTAAGTCTTGTCGAATGACTTCTACTCGACAGTTCCATTTTAGAGAACAGACTGGTTGCTACTTCCAGGATTTGCAATTTCCATCTCGAAAATGTAACGTCCGTGTTCATTAACTTGAATGCTGCTCAATAACGGAGAGCATCTTGGAATTCTAGCATGTGCAAGATGACAACAGTTGAAAGAGTACTGTGATCGTTTTATGGAGGAGCCTAATTGGTTTGCAATCGCTTAAAGTGTGAGTTTGGAAGGCGGCTATTCGATGTCGTGGCTGATTTTGGCGGCGAGATCCTTGAGCTTGAAGATTCCACGATTCACGTCTCTCTTTTTCTAAAGGAAGAATCTTGTTTTCGATATCACAGTGTGACGGTGTAGGGAATGAAAACTTGGAGCAACTGAGAATTGGGCACAGTGGGAAAACAAGTCAGCACAACTAGTACGTTTTAGGAGTATTTAGCGGTTTTTGCTTGGGAAGATGCCTGTATAATCGATATTTAAAACGGCCCGTAATCAAGATCGCAAAATCTGCGATCACGTGTAGCAAGCAGCCTTTAAGAATTTTAAGCGATAAGCTTAGATTAAACTTTTTGGGCAATTAACATATCAGGGACTTCAACATAATTATTTCGCCGCAAGTCTTAAAGTATTACAAAAAGTCAATTAAATTGTCTATGGAAACTACTTTATTACAACTATTTTGAAGTTTTTGAAGTTTTTGATGGAACAGGTGATAAATCTTCTTCCCTAGCCTGAATTTGGATACGATGGAAACAATTCAGAAATCTAGTTACTCGTAAATTGACTATTACTTCTAAAAGCCTGCTGTAGAAGATGTCAGTAAAATCAGTGAAAATTAGAGGGGTTGGTTTTGCTGGAGATTAGTCATAAATCTTGTAATACATTGTCGGAAGGGTCTTTTTAGCTGACCATGTCATTGGCATGGTGCGGCGGTTTTCTAACTTCTCAATTTCTTCCAAATGAGTCAGAATACCTGCCATCATTATCACGAACTTTTCGACATATTTAAAGTTTTCATGGTCAGCTTGAGTATTGAAGCGGTTCATAAGTAGCTGAATTTTGGTGTTGAATTCTGGGATATTGGGTGGCTCTGGTTCATCGTCCTCCAGAGAAGCAAGTTGGTCTTCCTCATGAGGGCCTTCGCGAGGCTCAAATTCATTAAAATCAGATATGTTATCTGTACCTGGTTCTTCAACTGTGTTGATGGAGACGCTGTTTGTCGAAGCCTCAAATTTCGGACAAAGGATAAGTTGACTCTCAACCCAAAATGGGTATGATCTCTGGCGTCGAATTTTACTGAAGAACTGGACTGGCTTTTGAATTTCCTCGAAGCAACAAACAATATGTTTACACATGAGAAATCGGCTGAGCAAAAACGCCTCACAGCCGCACGTCCATTTTACCGGATCCGTGTGGTAATTCGAGAAGCTTTGAGGACTCACGTCCTTATTCTTACATTTCTTCCAGTCTTGCTTGAAAGTTTTTCGCCAACTCGCGACCGCCCTTCTTCGATCACCGGCTTGTAACGCCTCCATTCGATCAAGAATTAGAGGAATCAACCGAGTTATCATAATCCAAACAACCATGTCAATACGAGGTCGCGGAAAATGGTGGAGGAAATCATGCTTCAATTTCCGCCAATGCGACTCTACAATAAATGTAGTTTTTAGAACAGGGATCTGCTTGGAATGAAAAGAGCGAGCCCAGAGTTTCTACTGGTCAAACCTATACCAGTTTACGTATAAGTACACCCAAAGTCGATAAAAATTTCTGCTTCGACACCAGTTGTACATCTCACTAGTACATTCGCAGTGTATGGCGTAGGACGAACGTAAAGTTCCATTTCGATCGGGAATGAGAGGATGAGCGTTGTAATGACGACTAAACATGTCCAGGACCGTTTTGTGATCATCTTTCTTTGAAATTTCAAGGCTCCCGCTGCTTTCGTAGATAATTTTCCTTGACACACATTGACAGGAACCAAATCTATAGCGTACGTTAACTTGTGTATCTACAAAATATTCAAATTTCACTATACTTATGATTTCTATCAGTGCGCTTGGTTGGGATAGAGCCCCAACATATTTCCAAGCCAGAAACTAAGGATTGAGCTTCGCAAGGTGAATACTGAGCCAGAGTATTCATCTT
>JAKRRZ010000146.1:0-30102 GCA_022627015.2 Podosphaera aphanis
ATCTCGTTTATACTCACCCTTGAGATGTTTCCACATCTCATGAGGGTCTTTAAGATCAATGATCTGCCTGAGCACATCAGGTCCAACAACTTGAACATATATCCCGACAGCTTGATGGTATAAACATTCGTATGCTTCGGTTTCTTCGGGGTTGCAACCCGGTTCCGGTTTTCGTCCGTCGACTACCAGCTCGTACAGCCTTAGGCTTCTCCATACAGCTTCCATTACGGAAGCCCATACGTCGTAGGTCTCGGGACCTGTCAGGAGCGTAACGTTGGAGTACGTTGAGGGTCGTAAGGCGTGGTCCTTGTTACAGGAAACAAAGAAAGTGGTGGATGGAGTAGAAGCCATTTTCTGATAAAATATATAATAAGCAAATGGTTCTAAAAAACGGAATAAAGAGTGATTTGGATCGCTGAGCACCGGGCTCATAACCTGATAAAATCTATATGATATATGTCAGTGAAATATGGTTCACTGATTGAAGCGGAGCGATGGGGCTGTTAGGCTTTATAAATCGCGGTGGAGAATGTAGACAAGTTGAGACGTTTGAGTAACAAGATAAATCTATTAGTTGTCAAAGGTGGTACATCTCAGTGTTATTTATATCCTGAGTTCCCTAGCCTAGGTCTTAGTCAAATACTACTATCTAATTACAAGAGGTTATCTATTTGTTGATCGCTGGTCTAGATCCGGATAACTAAATCATGTCTTATCCGTGATAGTTGGCTTTAGTATTGTAATGACGATCCTTGAGAGGATGGTCATAGGTAGGACTGTATGCCAGCCACTGAATACGACATAGCCAATATTAACTACAATTGCTGTTACTCACGGACACAAATCAACAAACTAGACCTCCTCGGTACTAGAATACCCCTTCTTGCAAATATGACACGAATTAATATAATGCCTCCATGGGCAAAATCTCATATTTCAGAATCCCCCATTTTATCCGGTCGCTTAACTGGGACGACTTAAGACCGTGAGTGACCTCGGGTATGAATATCAACCAGGGAGTTTTGCATGCATTCAAATATTAGGTAGATACTGGTGTCACTCTCTTCTCCACTTTGTTAGGTGACGATGCCAGAAAGTGAGGGCTAGCCTGTCTTGATACAGCACGCTTAGGGATACAAGGGTTCTAGCCTCTCCTACAAAGAGCCAATCGTCAACAGTGGCACCTTGGAAATAATTAGAGTCGAAAAGCAAGCCGTGGTTTCCGATGAAGTTTCTTGGGCATCCGCTTTGTGCCACTGAAAAGAACTAGCCCGCAGAGAGCCGTGGTCTGATATATCTTCCGTATCCCACCGGAATGGAATTTGCATGTTTGAGTGGCCATCAGTAGTCCGTTCATTCTTAGTCCCCATCCTTGGGAGAAGACCGCTTTGGGTAGAGGAATCGAACACCTTTGTAGATCTGACGGCGGGTATTAACAACACCAGAATTCAACAAGGATCTACCGATGACGCAACGATAGAATGCAGAGATGCCCAAATGAGTTGGCTCGTGAAATGCATGCTATGTCAGCATAGCTCGATGGTCCATGATTATGGTTCTCGCTATCCCCACCTTTGTAGAATACACAAGATTCCCTCCTTTTCTTGCCATCTTTTCGAGCCAGTCTTTCTCTTCCGCTTTGTTTTTCTTTCCTGTGGCCGTCGCAGTTGCATCCTTGGTTCTTGGGTCTTCGGAGTACTTTCCAGCGACGCTTTCCGAGACACCTCTGGTGCCGCAGTTGACTTCTTACGAGGCGATATTTCTGACGTGGTGTGGTCTGCGTCATATGGCATTGACTGTTTGGGGGCCTTTCGATCCCTTGTATCCGCGGGTAGGCAGAGGGATTGAGACAGACTCATCAGATCTTACAAAGCGGTTCCAAGCCATGATTATTATTTGTAAAGCCATTCATTTGATGACACTAGATATCGTAGACATGTGACGGTAGCTCCAACGCAGGAACCTGCTCTTTTTGAAGAAAGATGATAGTGTACGTGGCGTGGATAGCTTTCGTTTAAGTGATGACCGATGTAGCTGCAGATTCTTGCTGACAACGTCCTGGCCAGCGTCATGAACTACACTCTCCACCGAAGCTACCGAAGTCTCGATCCATTTCTTCGTTCGATAGCATGTTCCACGTATCGCGGGCGTCAGTGCATCCTCCCCATCACCGCACTCGCACCGACGTGGATCCCCCTGGATCACCGCCCATCATAGATAAATAATTGAAGGAGTAAAGTTATAAGTTGACTGGAAACTCTAGGTCCTAAAGATAACGGTGTGATCGCACTGAACTGGCGATACTAGAATAATAAGTTTAGACACCACGGTCTGCAAAAAAACTCCCCTCCAACTCCGAGATACCCAATCTCAATGTATACTTCCTCCACGAGCGTCTGTCAGGCTCCAGACTTCTGCTAACCCTTTCCAGTTTCGTAGCATGTCTCTGATCAGTTCTGTGTAACATGCTCTAAACTATCATTTGTCTATCGGTACCTGCCCGAGTCTCATACCTGATACTTGTCTTGCTTCATCTCATCTTCCATTCTATCTACTGATATCGGTTGGATACTTGCACGCGAGTTGTGGTCTGTGTGTATCATATCTATCTCTGAGGAATTCCCGAGGCTCAACGTCTGTGATGAGCTTGTGTTGCGGAGCCCAAAGCTGGCTGGAGTAGAAAACGATATATGTATGATAGATAACAATACGGAAAAGGGGATACGGTTATTCTCTCTCATCATCTAAACTTATGTCTATTTTTGTAACTGCACAGGACAGTCTTTCATCTTCCTGATAGTTCCCACCTAAGCCATAACACAGTCAAACCGTAACATTATCCCCCTACTCTCCTCTTTGTCATGAGTTTCGGACCATTGTTTAATTCTGCGGATCCCCACTTTTCTTCCCATTGATCTAATGCAACAGTGTCTTGCAGGTTTGTAAGAGGCGTCCATTCAAGCTTCGGGTTGCCAGTCCACTTGACTAGTGCTTGTCTTTCGCCGTGCCAGGCTCTACACCGGATGATCTCGTCAATATAAAATTCTTGCGCTCCGTCAATATTTGCTACGGGCGCTGGCTCTGCATATACTCGTTGAGAAGGTAACTGATTTTCATCGGCAGGTAAAAGCAAATCCACGTGGAAACGATTGTGGATTTTCCCCGTGACATTCAATTCTACGACCTCTGGTGATATAACCTTTGTTACTACGTACTTTGCATGTTGCCAACCTAGTTTCTTTGATGGTTGTCCGTCTAGCTTTATGTTCCGCAATATGAGCCATACTTCATCTCCGACAACGTATCTTCTTGGAGCTGGACATCGTTTTTTATCAGCCTGCTCTTTATATCTTTCTTGTACGGCAGCCATAGCGGCTTGCATAAATGTCGTAACCCTGGCTAAGTGCTCAACAAAGGATTCGGCTCTATCTTTCGCTGACAATAAGGGCCTCGTTGCTTCGGAAATGTTAGACTGAATTGGACATACGTGGTACCCGTGTGTTGCAAAGAACGGACTACTACCACCCAGGGATATTACGTCACGATTATTAATGGCTAATTGTGCCGCAGGAAGGCAGTCTGACCAATCATATTGCGTATATGCGACATAGGCCCTCAAATAAGTTTGAACTTCCTGGTTAGCTCATTTTGTGGCGCCGTCTGTTTGTGGGTGATAAGCCGTGCTCAATCTTTGTTCAATGCCTACTAACTTGCAAAGATGCGTCCAAAATTTGCTGGTCCAATTAGTACCACGGTCGCTAGTAATAACCTTGGGAAACCCATGAAATCTCCAATGGCAGTCTAGGAATCTTTTCGCACATGACTCCGCATCTATTTTTTCCATCGCTTCTAAAGTCACCGATTTGAGAAGCCTATCCGTTATTACCATAATATTAGTCGCTTTATTTGACATAGGAAGTTCCGTCATGAAATCAATTGAGAGTTCCTGATGAAATCGGTCAGGGATAGGTAATGGTTTCAGAAGTCCCTGCTTCTGGTGTCGCCATATATTTGATCGGCCACAAACATGACAATTTTTGCAAAATCTTTTAACCGATTTGCTGATGCCTGGCCAGAAATAACTTCGTGCCACTTGTGCTAGTGTTGCATCTCTACCTGGATGCCCTGATACAGCTGCGTCATGGATGTTTTGTATTATCGCAGTCGTTAGAGGCTCAAATTGCGGCACCCAAATACGTCCCTGATAATAAAGTATCCCAGATTCGTTATCAAAGGAATAATCCGCTATCATCGCTTCGAGCGGTTTTGGCTCTTCTGATCCTTCTATTTTTACTTTAAGGTCTTTGGGCTATCCTCTCTCATCATTCTGGACTGTTTTCACTATCATTCTAAAGGTTGAGTCATTTTGAAGGGCTTGGTCCCAAAGATCTTGAAGATTTTCATTGACAAAAATTTCCTGTCCCTTAGCTAATTCTATATCGCCAATACGTATCTTATTCACGTTAACAGGATTTAAGAGTCTTCGTTCACGAAATAAAAGACGAGGATCTCCTTCCTTAGGTTTATCTTGATCTCTTCGAGAAAGCGCATCCGGACGATCGTTTTCTTTCCCTTTTCGATACTGGAGATAATATCTGAACCTTGACATAAACTCCGCCCAACGAATTTGTCTCTCAGTCAATTTTCTTGTCGTCAGGAAGTATTTTAAGTTCATATGATCACTCAGTATCGTGAAAGCTTTTGCAAGTCCTTTCAATTCGGCGTTCCATTCCTTCATACATGCAATCACTGCCAGCAGTTCTTTATCACGAATTTCATAATTCATTTCCGACCCAGTTAATTTCCTCGAATAATACGCAACTGGTTTCCAAATTCCTTCTTTTTCCTTTGAAGTAAGCAACCTCCAATTGCGTATCCAGAGCTGTCCACGAGCATGGTTTCATTGTCGGAATCCCACTGGGGCAAGCTAGGCTCTGCAATAAATTTTGCTTTTAAGATTCCAAAAACTTCTTGCTACTCAGCACCCCATCTCGAAGGAGTGCCCTTTCCCGTTAATGATGTCAAGGGGGTACAGATCTTCGAATAACCATCTATAAAGCCCCGATAAAAATTTGAAAATCCCAGAAACCCTCGCAATTTTTTTGTGGTTTTTGGTGCTTCCCATTCAGAAATAGCCCTGACCTTTTCTGGGTCCATCCTCACTGAAGGTATCTCGCCTTCAGCTGAGATAATAAAGCCTAGGTATTTTGTTGTTTTGACACTAAATTCGCATTTATCAATATCTAGTCCTAGGCCAGCTTTTTGAAGTTTCGCGAGTACCAGACGCACATGGTATTCATGCTCATCTAAGTCTCCATCGGTGTAAATTAAGATGTCATTCACATAAGCTGAGCAGAATACGTCAAGATATTCTCGAAGAGTCTCATTTATGTACCTTTGGAAGGATGCAGGAGCTCCATTCAGACCGATTGGCATTACCAACCACTCGAATAGGCCGAATCTTGTGCGAAAAGCGGTTTTCCATTCATCGCCTCCCTTGACGCGCAATTTATGGAATACTGCTCGAACGTCCAACTTTGTAAACCATCTGGCTTTACTCAACTTCGCAAGTGTCTCTTTAATTAAAGGTAGCGGGTACCTATCCGCTCTTGAAATCTAGTTTAGAGCTCTGTAGTCCACACAAAAACGTAGGCCTCCTCCTGGCTTTCGAACAAATAGAACAGGTGCTCCTGCTGGAGAATTGCTGGCCCTGGTATAGTTTTTATTTAGCAGGTCTGTTAATGTCTTCCGTAGCACTAGCAACTCGTCCCTGGACATTCCATACAAAGGTCCCCATGGTACTTCTTTGCCGGGCTCGAGGATTATTTCATGGTCACACCCAGGCCGATGTGGTGGAAGTCTATCAATTATTTCTTTCTTAAATAGTTGAGTGAACCCTTTATATTGTGGTGGAAGCTTCGAGAGTTTGGTTATATATTTTTTTTCTGGGGCAAGTGCTTTTTGTATATCCGCTAATGTGATAGCGAACAACTGTGTTGGTTTTGCGCCTACTCTTTTTGCTCTTCTAACCGTTGCAATAAATACACCTGCTGATAGGCTTGCAATATTTAAGTCTGTATCTTTTCGTACTCCTCTCTCTCATACTCGTAAAGTTTTACCATTGACTGTTGCTTCATGAATTTCCATGAAATGACTTTTTGCATGATACAGCACGCCCTCTTGTTCCATCCAGGGCTTACCGAGTATTAGCTCTTGTGACAATCGAGGAATTATATAAGCATATGAGGTTTTTCGGTATCCATCAACGTCTAATTCCATCTTTGTCATTTCAGTGATCATTTCTCCTTGTCCACTTGTTGCTGCAGTTAAGTTTCGAGGGCATATTGTGGTTCGTGGGAGGTCTAATTTGCGTACTAGAGTGTTGCTAATGGCAGCTAGACATTCACATCCATTATCGATCAACGTTGGCACTTGATAAATTCCATGTATAAAGGTTTCAATAATGAATGGCTTTCCATTCATTTTTTTAATTGCTTCTTGATCTTCTAATGAATCCGAATTAATAACAACCCCGCTCACTCTAGTTTTTGGTTCTTGAACGCGACTACGTTCAAGAGCTAACCTTTTAACTCTGACTCGTCCTTATCTTCGTTTGGCCGATTGTCTCTGTTGACGTCGAGCGATGCATTGGAGACCGCGGTACCTGGACGTTCCGAGGGTAGGAAGCGGCATCTTGCTATTCGATGCCCTGAGTTACCACATCTGAGACAGAGCCCTTCTGCCTTCCTTCTCTCAATCTCTTTCGGAGACACCCACTTCGCGCGTATTCTGTTGATGCCAGTCATTTTGATGTCGCCGTCTGCATCTTTGTCATTATTGACGACCGGGGGTGCTTGATAAGTAGATGCTCCTTGGTGACGACCAGGCAGTTTACCACCAGCGACTCCACGCGTTCCATCATCAAAAATACCTGTCTCTCCATCTGCGTAACTTCTTGTTTTTAGCAAACCCACTTTTTCGATCTTTCCGCCCAGCGTACACAGGAACTCAATCAAACCGTTGAACGTAGCTGACTGGCTTCTTCCTACTAAATAGTTCTGCGACGACTGATTAATCGCATTTTCGATCAAGTGCAATTTGTGCACATCCTCTATCGTGGAGCTGGGGCTTCGAGCAAGCAATTTTTGAAAACGGGGCAGAAAGGAAGATAGATGCTCGTCTCTAAAATACCTACATGCATGGAGAAGCGTCGACGCAGTCCTATCCGCGTTTCGACCTCTACAAACCTCGTCCATCGATTTTTGTAGCCCGAATGTGTCCCATGTCTTTTGGCTCTTCATCGTAACTTCAACTTGTCCAGTGATCATGTCTTTGGCATTTCCCGTCACCGCGTGACTGAATAGTCGCATAAAATAGTCTGACGGTTCCAAACCCCCATCTTGCTTAACATCACGCTCATAGATATACGAGAGCACTCCATGGGTCGGATGGTGGTGTGGTACACCGTCCGGGCCATTCTCCCAAGTAGAGTCTGGGCAGCTTGGACACATGCCCCACTTGAGACAGGAGAAAGCTGGTTCGAATCCAGCAAGACCCTCACACCACATTTCTCGCCTGGTCATGTATGTGACGATGTTGAAGGCACACAGGACAGCCGTGGGTGGCTGAAATGCCTTCCTGCGGCAGACATATACGGTTGAGGGTAGAAAGGGCTGTAAGGCACCTGACTTCGAGTTATGTCGTCAAATGATGTCGTCAAATGATGTTCGGTGTGAGTGCCCCCTATGTCATGTTGAAACATCGCTCCATGTACCGCACCAGGGTCATTCGTGTCATAGCCTGAAGGCTACATACACAAGAATGATTAAAAAAAAAGAGCACTCCATGCGTTGCAGGCCATTTTGATGCATCTTCGTGCGTATAGGCCTCTGGCCACTTCAAAGGCTTCCTTTTTCGTGCAGACTCAGCGTTCGTTGGCGAAAGATTTTGCAGGGGCGCCTGTTCCTTTAAAGATTTTATTTCTTCTTTCAATAATTTCATCTGTTGATCATAATTTTCTCTCAGAATATTCATCTGTTCCATCAGATTTAGCTCCTCTTCATTCATCATCTCCTCTGTGTTCATGGGAACATCACCCATGGCTGTTGGCTCAGTTCTTCTGATTTCTCTGCTGTTCGGAAAGAGAGGTCGTCTTGTGAGCTACTGACGTCACTCGATATCGATGGCACGTCAAACGATGGCATGTACCAATTCTTTCTATTTTAGAAGGAAACCCTAGGCCACAAGAAGAGACTCGCGATATGCCTGATAACGGGTAAAAACCGGAATGAGAGATAGTTCAAAATGTACCGGAGCCTAAAGCTGGCTGGAGTAGAAAATGATATATGTATGATAGATAACGATACGGAAAAGGGGATACGGTTATTCTCTCCCATCATCTAAACTTATGTCTATTTTTATAACTGCACAGGACAGTCTTTCATCTTCCTGATAGTTCCCACCTAAGCCATAACACAATCAAACCGTAACAGCTTGCATTGAAGATAATAAGAATAGATGTGAAGTATCAAGTTCTGCCACGCCCCATGTAAATTTGGGCAGTTTGAGTCGTCGACAGCTGCAGATAGATTCATAGACATGAACAGTTTGTATTTTGATGAAGATTTGGTATTCTGATCTCTAAAACCGATTTGCTTCCATGCCTATCTATAGTCATTCCTATACATGTATGTAAGGATCTGATCCCTGAGCCATATTGACGGTAGTTGATCGAATCCTTGGGACAATCAGTATCGTTCGAATGACCGCGCAGATGTGCTACCATCGAGGTCCACAATTTTCCGTCTCAATAAAGAGGCTTTTCTGAAACAGAAACGAAATAAAATTAAGGTATTTCAACTTTAACAACATAATTTACTCAAAAATAGGTTGAATCGGGACCAAGTTCTTCACAGTGTCTTCTCCATACACCTTGGGAAATCGGTCAAGTTTCATAACCCGAATGGTTTGACAACCAGACAAGGTTCTAAAACGTATTTCATCCTACTGACATCAAGGCTGTGCTTAACACAGACGACGTTACTGTGGTTGAAAAACTTGAAATCCTTTTCCCTTTACACAAAAATATCATTTGCCGTCCACAAATATAGCTTATAGGTCCTTCACTTTTGGACCAAATACCTTTCGTCATTAGTTTTATCGAAAGTTTGAAGAAAATCAATTTCTGCCGAAAAAATATTGAGTCATCTAGGTAGCTGTGGTGACTGAAATCGTGTTTAACATGCCTGGAACGAGCTCGTCCACATAAACTCTCACCAAAAGTCTTCGACGTACCTTAATTGAATAAATTGTAATTTGGGCCCGAGATGAATGATATTGAGAGAATGCAGTTGGGGAGATTCCGCATGGAAAGAGATTGGGAAGGAAATGGAAGGGAAGGTATAGCAGCTCTTGAGCTTGTAGCCCTAGCGGGATAAACCGAAATTCCTGAATTAAAGCACGATGATCGATAGCATCGTAATGCAAAATACCTAACATCAGAATTTTGTAGTGTGTGCTCTCGTCTCCGACCATTGTCTGGTAGATCATCGTAAACTATTTGGTCGATGATGCAGTGTGAATATCATTATGATGAGGTGTAACTTTAAGTATGATGGAAAATTAATTCATATAGAGTCCAAGCAGGAGACGCAATGACTCATTATTTCGAGTGCTCGTATAGCAAGCCAGAAAGTTAAGGTCAACACAAGCTGTGTTCACGATGATTCAAATGAGTAAGTTGTTAGTGGCTGCCTGAATGACAATATCAGAAATAACTTCTGAAAGTCCAAATTTCGAGATTTTTCATAGGCGCGCGAGCCAATGTCATAATTTCTGAGCGACGGATTTAATTTCGGTCATAATGTATGCATTTGGTATGGCCAGTCAAAAAAGCAGCAATTAATCTGCTTCAAACCCGAGCAGATTATCTCATTTCCACAGGGAGGCCAAGTGCCTGTTAAATTACACGTTAATCCAATCCGTGGAGTTTCAGAATCCCATTGGCGTTTACTTTTGCGGTCAGGGCGGCTTTGTTTAGTTTTATTCGTGATTTCCGATTTTGGCCATTATTTTCTCCTTCATTTTGTTCATCGGCACTGGACGAATCAGTATCATCACCCTCCTCTTCCTCTTCCTCCTCCGAGGCCATTTTCTCCTGCCAAACCTTTACCTTCATACCCCCACCGCTAATGAGACGGCGTTCGACATCGAAGCTGAGAGCAGTTACACCTTCAATTTCATCATGTTGGAGCATTGATGTAGTTTTATTTGGGCCAAGTCTGACTATGCGAATACTGCCATCTTCAACGCCTACAATAATGTTCTTGCCGCCATCCCCCATACCCTCGGGCATCAAGACCAAAGATTCTAGGGCAGATCCTGTATGAGGACGGCCAACAACCTTTATTCTTTCTTGTTGGTCCTCCCAGTGGCCCCTTTCCCAGATAGTTAGAACCCCACTGCTGTCACCTAAGACTAGTTTTTCTCCATTCGTTCTACCAGGCTTGACAGGTAAGCCTCCAACGAAGACGGAACTCAGCAACTCTTCTTCTTGATCATCACTCTTCATGAGTATTCCCTTTCTTAGATCTGTGACTGCCAAGGTTGTCCCTCCCGTCGTAGTCCATTGTTTACTGAATCCAGACGTACTTGACGCAGTTGGAGGAAGAGCAGTAAGTGAAGAAATATAGTCTTCGTGTGGGTAATAGGTTTGTGCTGGTTTTGAAGCCATGTGGTTAGGTGAACGTAGGTCATAAACGTGAAGAGCAGCAGAGTCTGTGGCGAGGATAAGTGTTTGGGGAGAGAGCGCGTGCACAAGAGACGGTGAGTCAATGCTGCCAGCTGAAGTTAGAGGAATTGCAATTTTGGAGGTGACTTGGCCAGTGAGCGAAGAGGCAGCTTTTACGAGGCCATCTGTGCCCGAAGAGTAAAGAGCTATGATCGATGAGCGTGAGCGTGAGGCATGAAGAGGGGTTGGATGGACAAACCTTCACCGTCTTGACTGTATGCCAATGTCCTGCAGCTTCCTTGGTGCCGCCGCGTCCTCCATTCTGTATCAATCGTGTTTCTCCCACTCGAGATACTGCTGGCATCCGCGTCTTCTTCGTCACTGGTTGTGGCAGCCGGCGCGGGTAGGCGAAATGATTGAACGTGTCCACCAGCTAGACCAACAGCGAGTATAGGTGCGGTCGGGTGAAGGGCTTGAGTGAAAAGATGGGAAGTCAGAGGCAGAGAACATAAATTTTCAAAAGTCATTTTCACTTTTGATTGAAGAGGCTTTTGTCGAATCGTTATGTCGTACGAAATTTAGAGCTCAAAGTAAAAGTTAGTTTGAAAAAAGGGACCTGAAGCTCGTTAATTAGTCTTTTCTTTCCTTTTTCATCTCCTCGATACATGTACATGTCGTATCAACTTTAGTAAAAGGGTTTAGACCGAATCCATAACTTTAATACACACATGTAGCCGGTTCCTCTCCTACTAGTGCTGGGCTATCGCGTCGCTTAGGTACCTGTACTTGTTACTTGTATGGTGCGGGCCAACTAAACGCCAACAGAACTTGCACTTTCAAAATCCATTTGAATCTAATTTTAAAACACAAGTCTTGTGCGTGAGAAGCTTATCTACAGGATCTGTGTACTTTTTTTTTGATTTAAATAGGCATAGGAGGAACAGATAAAGGGTGAAGATAGAGTCCTTTGTTTGGCAACCCGCAAACTTGCAACAATATGGGCGGCATGGCGTTTATAGCGATATCAAAGTCAAAAAATGCTCGTGCTCGTATGCACCAGAGCTCGAGATAGGTAATTAGCACGAAAGCCCCAATAGCTGACGAGTTCCCTACATGGTGTTGGGAGGACAAAGGTCATACACTAAAAGACAATGGGTATAATTATTGTAAGCGATGAGAGTGATACGGTACGTGGTGAGAACAATTGTTCATGTGAGATGGGGAATTTCTCTCGCTAATGCTGAGGATCCTGGTCATGTTGATCGTGACCTGAGTATATTAGTAATCTTGTATTAGTAATGCTTTTGGATTAGTAAGATTCTTTAGGTGTATATCTTAGGGAAAAGGGGAAACTAAATAAACATGATACAGACCACAGATATTCAACTGACTTGCTGTAGCTGATTGACGCTATAGTTCGAGTCCCGAGTATCGCCGGCTTGTGCACCCTACGAGGAACCCCAGGGCGACGAAGTTGATGTCAACAATCGGATAATAGTTTACCCGGGATAAAGGAAATAAACATATGAGGTAATGATCAGCCATGGCAGCTTCAACCAGTTTTGATCATTCCAACGCGAGCAACATTTTCATTTTTTTCAGTATTATGCAAATTGGACGGTTAGATCAGAAATTAAAACTCAAAATAAGTCAACTCCCCTTCCCTTTTAGCTCATCTTGACCCATCCTTGAACTCGCAAATTAAGTTTGTTGTTATTGATATGTTACTCAAGTGCCCGGTTTGGATTTGACTTGGTCATCGCGTCAGCCAAATTATCTGCGCCATGGATCCATCGAGTCTCAGAAATTTTGTGTTTCTCATATGCCTGACGTAAGGCCATAGTGTCAATCGTTAGTCTATTCTCCTTTGTTGACTCGAGCTTGACAAGACATTCGTACAGTGAGAAGGAATCCCTACATACAACCAACGGTATTGCAAGTGCACTAAGCTGTGCCACGATTTTGTATTGATGGCAATATCAACACCATTGGCCATCGCATAGATTTCGGAGGCAAGGATGCTCCTTTTTATTCGTTTGCACTTGGTTGATGACCAGTGTATAATGTTACCGCTTATCGTGAATGATTCGTTTGTTTCTTCTTCGTTAGCCAGAACAATATCGTAGCCAATTTGAGAGCTTAAATCCTTGTTATTCGCGAAAGATCCATGAACAAACACAAAGAGGCGCATCGATTCAATGACAAGCGAGATATACGTAAGTTCTTGGCTTATATTGGTGATTTGCCAACTGATACGCTTATTTAGCCTGGCAATATCTTCTTTAGTGGGTTGCTTGTATTGAGCCCCCGCAAATAGGTCAAAACTCGCTTCAGGTTGGCAGAATGTCGCGAGGTATGCACCTCGAGCGCGTTGCTCAATATATTCTTGAGCGTTTGAGACAATCTTTAGCATCTCTCCGTAGTTCTTTGGTTTTAAAAAAAGATTGCTGGATTGCTTTTACAGAATATAGCCATTCAAAATTAGATTGTGTCTAAGTCAAGAAACTGCTTGTCTTTTGCCTTAAAATTGGCCCTTTGCAATTTATCATCCTCTTGTGTTGCAAACGCTGCGTCTGTCATACCCAAAGTATCATCAGTTTGCATTCCAACAACGCCAAAGTGTCCAAAATTTTAGGCTGTGATTAGCAAGCAAGGGTCGTAGGTTGGAGTAGTCTATGAAGTTGCTCACAGTGGTGTTTATGATACGTAGCCCACTAGTGAGCGCCAGCCTCTGCAATCCCGTATAGTAGTTTAATAATTACCAAGATAGTGTTATCCGGGTAGGCATTCCGGATTTGTTCGGGGGGATACGCTAGAATTGTCCTTTGGAATTTTGTGTGTGACTGTACATACGCCTTTGTTATATCACGCAACCATAGGTGCATGCCGCGTTTGAACATAGAGGGTGCTAGAGCCATGATGATACGTTGACTAGCTTTCTGTATTGATGGGCTTTGCGTTAGCACCATATTCTTTCCGTCATCGTTGTAACCTTGAACTACTAAGTGTGACTTTTCATAAGGAGTGTCAGTAGCTTTCCCTTTAATTTCACGAACTATTCGAGACTTGAAGATGCGTGCATTTCTGTGTTTGTGTGGGTCAAATTTTCCAAAACGAAAAACGCCATTTCCGATTAGAGCCTCTACCTCCAAGCGGTCTGACTCTTTGAGTGGTAATCCAGGAGCCGTGATCTTGCCCTCCTGATGCAGCTTTAGCGCAAGGGCCATATCGTATTTTTCTTTTTCTGACATCCGAGTTGTGGTGGATGTAGATTATGTGATTGGTCCTTGAGGACTGTTCTTCGATCCCTTAGGGCATCCAAGTTTGCGTTGTTTTCTTGCGACGGTTCTCTGTACTCGTCATAATCATCACGTTCATCCCTAGAAAGTTTTTCGGCTGAATCATTACACTCTAGAAGGTTGGGTTCAATAGAGTCTGCATTCCGGTGAGAGGGCTTAACAGATACAGTTCTAAATTTAATCGCCCTACCATTGACATCTACTATGCAAGTGCAATCCTTACTGTTGCGTGCCAACAGTAGATATGGGCCAGTTCAACCAATGCTCTCACGCCCAACTTTCACCGTAGCGGAAGCTGAATTATTTCAAGGATATTTGACCCATTTCACATTGATAGTCCGTCAGCAACATGGCGTATAGCTTTTAGTTTCCGGATTTCGACCATAGATTTACGGATGGCATTAGCATGTATCACGGTAGATGGTGATCGTGGTGATGATTATGTTAAGCGAGGATAAGATCTGAAGACAAGTGGGGTTGGCACCAATCCGTTGGGGCCTGCTGTGTCGTTGACCGCCTTGACCGTCTTAGCCGCCATTTGTAATATATGTTCCGGATTCACCGCTGTTCCTAGATCTGCCGTGATAACTTGATATGCTCGTTTGATAGTAATGTTCTATTTTACCGATCGAGTTGTAGGCCTCGGTAGCTACTCTCCTTGCCCAAATTACTTCTAAAAATCTTATTTTTTGTGGGTTTCAAGAGGAGGCTGTGCAGGCGAAAAGATCATTTGATCATTTCAATCTCGATGTCTGCTTAGGGGCTGACAAACCATAGTAAGTTTTGTTCATCACTGCAGGCTCCATGACTAGAGATATTGACAGGACTTACTGCACCTTCAAACTCCCACCACAAAATTTAACTTTTCAAGACCGATGTCTGATGATGAATTTCACCTTTTTTGATTACCATATCGTCTCAAATATCAACTTCGCATTGACGTTTGTCGTACTTCACTTGTATTTTGCCCTGTGAAACCTCCACCAGATGAATAAGTTTTTTAGAAGTAATTTGGGCAAGAGGAGTATCTCTTCAACTTTGAAAGCCATGGCATAGGCATTCGCACAAAATTCCATTGCAGTTAGATTAGTTCCAGCATCTGTGACAACAGCATCTGGAGGTCTGACATACATGTCCATCAACATGACACGTAGCGTATCCCATGTAGCCTTGGCTGTCATGTTGGTCAAGAATCTTGCCACCTGAGATTCCGTAGCCTCATCAACAGCGTGGAGAACTGGTTTCCCGTTAATGTACATGATATCAATCATCGAGCGATAGTTGAATTCGAAGTTATCATGCAATGTAAAACAGAAGCGACCGGGAGCGCCGCCATGAATCTGGCATTGATGGCAATATTTCGTGATTTTTTCGATTGCTTCCTTGTCCAAGTCATCATATCCAGCACGTGTTAAAACCCTATACAAACGCTCTACTGCTGGATGGCCAAATCTTCGGTACAGTTGGCGCAACTCTGATTCTGTTAAGTGGCACCCAGCAACTGATTTCTCAATTTCCTCAAGGAGGGGCCAAGGGTGGTCCCACTTGCGGACAACTCAATATTTCTTAATTCGTGTACTAAAACGTTCTCGATGTTGTTCAAGCAAACTTTGTACCGGTCTATGTCAGACAAGCAGAGTAAAAATGGAATGTTAGCCGGAATTGTTGCGAAGTGAATTGTACCGAATGGAGGTTTTACATTTACAGTACCAAGAGAAGCGGCATCCGGATGATCAACAAAACGAACACAGTGCTGGCCTGCGGCTGATATGTCGATTTTAAGGCCTGGTAGCCTTTTCTGCAGTGCTATAACCTGATTCTCACTAGCAGTTGGAATACCAGCGGCGCCCGCATCTGGCATAATGCCTTGGAATACTTAAGCATCATATCGGCTCTGGAAATGAAAAAGGTGAGCAGGTTCGTCGGCTTTTGCGTCGACGAGGTTTATATTCGTCAGGGCGTGTATGACGGATTGATTATTGAGCATATTGGTTGTCATATATCCATCAATATTACCGCAAGCTGTATGAAATTGCTCAAAATCGTCTGAAACAGGCGCCTCACGTGCGTTCGTGAGCCAGGTGCGGAGGTTTTTATCGTCAAAGTTGTCGTCCGTATATTCCCCGGTGTCGATTCCTTCATATTTGACGAGGAATGTTTCCAAGTCTTCATCAAGCCCTATATCCTGAGCATAAGAACGCCAAACGTTGCGACATTTCTTACGCTCTTCAGGGGAGTGCCGGGTTGACCAACATCTTGGCTTGCCACAAATAAAACATTTCTTTTGCTGCTTTTCATTGCGGTTGTTATTACTCTGGAAATAGCCACCTTGATTATTTGAGCGACCACACGGATGTCCATTATTTACATATCTTCTATCGACATAATACTGATCAGGTCTGTCTATATTCTCGTCAAGCACCATGGAGTTGAAAACTCGAAGTATGTTGCTATGAGATCTCATCCGCATGCCAATGGCGCTTCGAAGATCAGAAGGTACACCTTCAAAAGTCGATGCCGGGCGTACTAAAATGATAGAATAGGCTTCACCTCCCTAGCATGCGCTAATTAACTGCCCGGAAAGACTGTGATTATCATTATAATTATGTATGAGGTCTCGATGGACTTTTTGAAGCTTGTCGATAACCATTTCTAGGCACTCAGACATATTTTTCTCTGTGTTTGCTTTTATCACACTCTTCAGCATTGTTGAGCGCCATTCCATAAGGTAGGCTTGATATTTTTCGGGCGTGTGGAAGTAAGATCGAGTCTTGTTAGCCATTACTTCGAAACTGAAGTTCTGTCGTGCTAAATACTGGTAATAAAAATCTCGAACCTTATCCTTCAGCATGGTTGCGTAAGCCACACTATACATATCGGGGATAACTCCAACTTTATCACACTTATCATAGAATATTTGAAGTTTCGAATCTGGGAAATCGTAGAACCTCCACCAAATTTATTCTCGGGATCGCTATAAAGCTTACCCAGATCAATCAATACTTTGGCCACAATCATCTTTGCAGGCGCTTGGGCGTCACTATTGGTAGGAGGAGAAGTAGAAGTTTGAGCTTGGAGATTACTAGGTTGGAGGTGAGATTCTGTACGAGAAAATTGTGACTTGAGGGCAGCGGATTTTGCAAAAGATTCTAATTTTGAAAGAGAGGTGTGGTCTGACATTTCCTGACAACGATTACGCGATATGAATTCCTGCTGACCATCGAAGTCGAGGTTATAATGCTGTGACTAGAACTCAGTACCTTTTTGTAGGTGCAACTCGAGCTCGTCGGCTGGCCCTTCTGGGCATTGGTCACACTTAAGCAAATGAAAAAGTTGGTCCGAAACATGGCTTCGACCACCAACATGGACTCCGCCATTCCTGAGACGATCCTTAAGCTCCCTGCGGATTTTCTTTTTGGCTACCTTAAACTTGTTGACGGTCTAGGCGTCGAAATCTTCCTTGAGTTGATTGAGAGGGGTTTTGTCGAACTTCTTGCTTGATTCATAGAACTCAAGGCAATCTACAATGTGGGTATTAACGTGTTCGGGTACTACTTTACTCTCGTCTTGAGTATCGATTTCTTGGCCGCTAAACTTAATATCAATCGCCGCCACTACCCATGCCTTGTGTAAGAGGTCAGCCATTGTGAAGAATAAGTATAAGCTTGTAGAGTGGTGCTAGAAGACGCGTTATGTCAAAGCCCTCAGTTGGCTTGATCTTGCAGACCGATGAATTTGATAGATGTAGGCTTTGATCGCGTGAACTTGTCGTGCGTAATATACGCAAGCAAAACATGCAATCTTGTTATGCCCTTATGAGTTTTGTCACCTGACCGCAGACTTCACTCTTCTCCGCACACCGTTAGATCAATCGATCCGAAGTGTCGCTTCTTTGTCTAGTGCTGAGCCTGATCGCGTCAACACTTACCCAAACGGAATACCTTGCTGTTCTGTGGTTGTAAGACGAAATTTGTCAATTCAACCACTGATTAGTGTTGGTATGACAAAGATCATACACCAAAAGTCAATGAGGATACTTTAAGCTATGAGAGTACTACGGTACGTAGTTAGAACAGTTTTTTCAAGTTAAATTGGTCATAAATGTGTATCTCACCATCTCTAGGTAGAGCAACGAAGTTGATGTCTACAATCGGATAATAGTTTACCCGGTATAAAGGAAATATACACATGAGGTAATGATCAGCCATGGTAGGTTCAACTGTATGTATCAAGAGTATATTCATTTATTTACGATTTATTGGAATTCTTATAATTCGGAGATGTTGTGCTATGAGATAAATAATTGAGGGAATAAGATAGTAAATTGACTAGGCACTCTAGGCCCTAAAGATGATGATATGACCGTCCTAAACTGACGGTAACTTAATAACAATACTAGACCCTCAGGTCAACACGCGATGCCCCCCAACCTAGAGGTACCAGACCTCTACATCTACATCTCCTCCAGTCCTCATCTAGGCTCTGGACTTCTATCAACCCTTTGCTGTTCCGTAGCACGTCTCTGATCAGTTCTATGTAACCTGCTCTAAACCCCCCTTTGTTTACCGGTACCTGATCGAGACTCATATCTGCTTCTTGCTACGCTCCGTTTCATCCTACACTCTGCCTTCCGGTATCAGCTTCGAAACAACTCAAACGCGCTAGTCTCGTTTGGGCATTTAACTCTATGTCTTTAGCACTCTCAAGGTGGCCGGTCAGTTTTGGGGATGTGGCGACTGACGGAAATTTACTGAACACCATGTCCCGTTTCGAAAACAAGGCCAGTGCACTACTCTTTTTAACGGAGATCTACGGAAGCAGGGCTCCAAGACGGAATAACCCTACGGGCCCTTATCCCGTTGGTTGCCGTCGGTTGTTTTAAAAGTCAACGCTATCGATCTACAGATCTGCACGCTAGTACATGTAACTTTAATTAAAGCCTCTACAAGGCCTGATCATGTACGGCTTGCCCCCCATGCCTGCATAAGTGTCGCTGGTCTCTTTTGGCGAAACAATGTTCCCGTCTCTCAAAAATAATTTGCCAAAGACTATGACCTCTAATCGCTGGCTCAACTCACTGTGTATTTTTCCTTTGTCTGTTTCGCTTTACACTTCCTATTCTTCAATATGTATTTTCTAGTTAATTGTCGGTTCTCGCTTAACCTCCGACCGTAAACGAAAGCGAATAGTCGGTCGGAGAATTCGAGTGCAACGCCCCCTCCACTTTCATAAATGCAACATCTCCACTTTTTCGCATTTTCAACGCTTTCATTAGCTAATGCGAATGCGGGGGCGTCGCAATTTTGAAAGATTTCTCTCAAATAAAAGGAAATTATGATCAACATCATGAGATTTACATGGTATATTGGCTTTTTGATTAACATTTTACCTACAAAAATGCTCGATTTTTCTCGAGAGGTTTAAAAGTCGATGAGAGAGAGGGTATAGGAATGTTTGCTTGTATTATTTAACGTCTATGATTAGGACTAAGCCTAGTCTAATTAACTTCACCCAATGAGGTAAAGGACGCAGGGCATAGGAATGTCGGAGGCACTAATGCAGGTTTGAGGGTGGGAATCCGTACATGATCAGGCCTTGTATTTGTAGAATATATTTGCTCGCTTGGTCGAAAACGTTACTGGTAATACTTTTGAACTTCGGGTCGGAAGACTTTATGAAATATTGGAAAAGATGCCTGGAACGTATTCACTGACTAAAGACGACGGTAGAAGAGGGGAACCTGCTTTCTATCACACGTGTATGTATCATTCTTCGTAGTTCATTCGATTGCCTTCAAAAAAAAAAATTCAAGGCCCGCGGGACTCTCAAATCCGGGCCCATGTGCCTAATCGGCGCCTATTTGGCTTCCGTCATAATTCAGTGACAGGATAGTGCTGATTTGCCTCTGATGTCAAGGAGTAGCTTCGCATTTAATTGGGGCTCAGCTAAATCGCAGTTCGACTTAGGTAAAGAACAGTTCACTAAGCCTAATTTGGTTTTCTGCCCTGCCAAACCCAAAGCATGACAACACCTCTGAATTTCTTGGTATACGCTAAACAAAAGCTATCAACAAAGAAAGAGATAAACTCTAAACCCCCGTCGTCCCATCTCCTCGCCAGTCACCACTACGCTTACAGTTTCCAGTATATACCATCATGAGCCTTTGAAGAAGAATAGGTGTCCATAAACGTCTATCGGTATCAGCAAAGAACGAACAAAAGTGTGACCAAAAACAACAGGCCTCTTGCAAAATTCAAGAGTATAGCTGCGATAGTGGCATTTCTCCAAGGGAAGTTAACAAATATTCCTAACATAGAAATTATCGCTGAAACATCTAGTTTGATCAGCCAATATTGCGAGACCGCCAAAAACCCAAATCAGATCCCAAAGAGTCCATGTTCGAAGAAAAAAGACTCGCGCAAATCGTGCCAGTGTTGGTTTATGAATCTATTTATTGGGTTTCACATTCATTGTTTCCTTATACATATAATATGTATATCACGTGCAGTAGCAAGGCCGCTAAGCTCTTTTGTAAAGTTAGTTATTTAACCCTGATCGAGGAGAGAGAGGAGGAAAGAGAATTTTTCCTTGATTATTGACCTAAGGCCTTAACCTAAGTAAACCCCGTTATACTCAACAGTGCCAACAAAGATCGCAGAGATTTCTGCAACAAATTTCACTATTTCGAAGTAAAAGGCCACCCCAGCTAAACCGTGCTACATTCGCATTGGGTACTGGCAGTTCAAATCAAAATAATGATATGAACATTAACCTTCTAGATACTGAGATTGTATTCCCCAAAGATCGACAGACAATTTAGCATTTTTGGTGAATCAAAGTCTTCGATTTGACAAAACCAGTTTGAATCCTGGTATACTGCTCATGAGTACGAAGTGAGGTTTCTTTGATTCCACACACATTTCTTCGTCTGCTACTTCCACTACTCTTTGAAAATTACTAGCAAGAGCACCAGAGCACTAGAGAGGATGTGAAGATGAGACATACTATGCCTCATCGACAGCACCTCTCCATAGAAGAAGAGTATCTGGTTCGACGGCAGCTCCTGGTATTGCTGGAACAGAGGCAAATAAAGACACTTATGAGCATTGATTGATTATTGATCGATTATTAGTGATGTTTCTATCTAAAATGTAAAGGGATAGGCATGTCGATGAACCAAAAGCTATCTTCTGCCACAGTGACGGAAGGAAGTAAGGTACAGAATAAGCCTTTAACGAAAAAGATGGTGGAGGAACTGGCTTAAGATTTAAGCCTAGAGTTCCTTATCGGGATGCAAGATCTCGGAAAGCGTAGGCTCCCCTCCGTCGCTAGAGCTAAGATAATACAATCTTGACGCTGAAACACTCATACTGAAGACGTATTCGCCAGTACCACTACAGCTTTACGCACGTTGAGACTTCCGCCTCGCTTCTCCTCTCAACCGTAGATACTTGCCCAAGGAAAAATACCCGTAAGAACCTTAGACATCTCAGTATGCTTCATTATCCCGTCTTTCGCGACCGCGCGGATATGATCACACAATATCCTCGTTTCTTGCCGTAGCAAGTTTTCAGTCCGTAGAACATTCAACTCGGACGTGACCCAGATGGCGGACCACAACATCATCTTTCGTTGGTCGAGGACTTGGCACGCACAATGCTCTCTCGAAGTTGGAGATTTTCCATATTATTCCTCGTTCAGAAACTCTTTCCTCCCTCCATATCGTACATTTCCGCCCTTTATCTCTCCTACAATCACCACTAGAAGAAAGTCCTTTTTCGAATGACAAAAGCAATTTCCCTCCCAAATTTTTGCCAGCGATTTAGTTCCTCCGTCGGGTATCCATATCATCGAGGGCGTATACTCGGGGATCTTGACAAGGTCGATATAGTGCTCATTATCTCAGGAATGGACCTCGGTGGAGAAGAGTATTCGATGAGTCGTAGAGAAAGTAGAGATAGATTTAAGGTTTGAGTCGAGTTCTGGCGGAGAGAATGCTTGACCAGTTGAGAAGGCTCCGACTGAGAACACCGATAGGTGTTGTGATGGTCCGTGTGTCCTGGCCTGTTATTGGTGCGGTCCGGTGAGCTAATCCGTAAGCGGTGTACCCAAATAGGTTTAGTGAACTGTTATTTAGCTAAGTCGAACTGCAACTTAGATGAAACCTTTAATTATCACGTTACTACTTGGGAGTACATAGTCCTAACGGGCGAAATCTACTTCATATCGCAGCCGACATAAACAGAAAAAGCCAAAACCACTTTGAACGTAGTGTCTCTTCAACGAATAGATCTCCGCTCGCCATCTTTATGCTCAGATTTGATCACATCTGATCTTGCTGTGTAGTTTCAGATAGATCGTTTTTGGAGTTCATAATTTCTCCGTGTTATTGAATTCTCTGCGCGTAAATTTCCCCTCTCCTGTAAAGCACCTCTAGCATAACAGATCAGGTCTGTTCACGCTCAGAGCTCCTAAGTACGTGTACTGAGACCTTATCGCATTTGACTTGAAGCTTGTCATAGTAATCAATGTACGTTCAACAAATAATTATTCCGTCCGCTCGACAAGATTTCTTCCAGTGATTATAATGTGAGCTCCAGACATTTGAATGCGTATTTAGAGGGGAAATAACAGAGATATCTCGGTACATACCTTTGAAAAGCGTCAGATAATTTTAACTTCTTACGAATACTCATACTGTAACTGATTCTCAGCATCTTGCATGAACATCCATGTTAAATATCTCATTTTATTACGACGTGTATAGTTGATGTCATGCCAGTGAAATATGAAGAAGTAAGTATCGTCCCATCAGGTGGGGCAGATAGAGTTGCCAAGAAGGAAAGATAGAAAAGTATCGACAATATCGAGATCAAGTTGAAATGGATGGATAGAAATGGCTCTCAAGCGCAGGTCTCTCCATCAGTCCCCGGGAAGAACCTTAATAATTTACATTTCTTATGACGTTAAGGGAAGTGGGTAGAGAGGGGAGATTCCAAATACAGATGGAAGTTGCGACGTGTAATAATTACAGATTCTACCAAGAAGATGTGTAGGGGAGCAAAGACAGGGGAAAATGAATTAATTGCATTAGTGATTAAAATGCGATCGATCATCCAATTTTGCCTGCAACGCTGCCATTATTGTTTTGAACAAAGTTGATTCGCCATCAGTTACTGAGCCCAAGGAACGGGAAAATATGTATAAAGACCTGTGAAAATGTCCTTCTTCAACTCAGTGTCAACTTGAATACCATTCTGTTTATTCATCTATCTATCTTTCTTGCTTGCTTGATTGCTTGCTTGCTTGCCTTCTTCATCTCTCACCTTGATTCTCCCAAAATATTTACCAAATTATAAACTTGTTTATTAAACGAGGTAATAGATCATTTACATTGCTTCATGTCTTCCACTAACCTCGATACAGTCTGATTGAAAAGACATACCGACATGATCTATTCAGGTCAATTTACTATCCTTGATTAGCATGTTCTAGGCTATCCAACATTCGATATGCTTGATAGGTCTCATCTCTCAAAATATTCAAAAAAATTCAACGGTTCAAACACTGAGAAAAAGTGCCATCAATGATGTTTTCCCGTGACAATCCTACACGACGGCTGTTGAATCTTTTTCTCTTTTCAAATTAAGACGAAACGCTTTCAAATTCCCTCTAAATTTTCGTGTCAGCCTCTGACCCGTAAAGAGGGCCGGATATGAAACCGGAGGGGAAAATGGATGTATGTTTCTCTTTTTGTTTGTCATGCTAACAAATCTAATGTGTAAAATAGCATCTGAAATTTTGTAATCCACGTATCAAAAACCGTCACTCGTGTTCTGATTTAATATTAAACCGGCACGAAAAAACGTTGTGAGCGTCCGATTCATCGTGGAGAAATTTCTTCGGTTTATGGGGGCAACTATCTACCTTGTGATTTTTGTTTCGATTGTGATTGTAAGTGTTATACTTATCACTTTGAAGTAATAATTATAGAAATCTAACTAGTTATCAGTAGATCAGTCTATAAATCGCCCTTTAGTTGGCTGTGGGTCTCGCGAAGAGACGTTTTTGTAGACTCGTCGTCGCCGAGGACCCGATTTTGGATTATAACTTTTTCCTCGATGATCTATTTTATGTTCTTTCTCTTTCAAGCCCTGAAATCCGGTTTGTGGTGAATCTGATCCGGAAAAAGCGTTGACAAGGGAAGATTAAAGCTCGTTGTCTTTCCTATTGGTAAAGATTATTGAGTTCTCCTCTTCTGAAGGGAAAGGAGAAGTTTTTGGTACACTTGAGGGGAATTATTGGCCTGCTGGGAGGGATGTCACCACGGCCTTCAACCAGGGAACGGAAATCATGGAGGGTGCAACTGACAAGAACGGGGAAAGAGAGAAAATGAGCAAGCCGACACTCCAGATGCGTATGAAAAGGCTGTTTGAGAATGGATATAGCCGTACCACCGCTCTCTATTAAAATTATACACGAATCCTGACTTTTAAAAGGGTATCTACACCGAAGATGGCCATACCTCCGAGGACAGACCAGAGCCACGAAATTTCCCAGAATTTTAGACAGCAATGCAGGATGTTGAAGCGAAAATTTCAAGTGGAACGTCCGGAAAGACAAGATTGCTGTCGTACGATATATTCACGAATACGCCTGGATTTCTGTAGTTTGCATCAGACAGTAGGCCCAAATTGTGGGGCAAAAAAGGATCGTTTCTGTCTTTAGAATAAGATTTTGAGAAATTTTAACAGGGAGAATTTATATGGCGTTTTCACTCTATGTGAGATTTTTTCACTCCTTTCTATGCTTGCCTTATCTTCACCATTAGTCTCTATCTTAGTACTATTAAGAGTTGGAGAGGAGTTCTGGTTAGCTGACTGATAGTCATATTATTTGTTTGATCTTGGGAAATTTGTGTCGCTGTGAATTTAATTTTTGTCGATGGAGAGAACGATCGATAATTAATTGTCTGGCATGATTTTTATGTTTCTCTACTTTGTTTTGGTCTATTTTTGGATGGCTTGGATCTAGTGTGATTACTCTTTGTGCACTTTCACGTAACTTTTTGTCCGTAGCCACAATAACTGTTTCTTGCGGCCCTGATTTCGAAATTCGATCTCTTAAGTTAACTGTAATTATGTCCTTAATATCACAAAGCTACCTTTTAAGGTAGTATATCCTCGTTCTGGTAAACATACCTTTATGTGTTATGTCGCATTTTCAGAGAATTCTACAATATACCAACTCTCGCTAGGTCAAGAAGCTTATCATGTGTTTTAAAGTTTATCCTCATCATCGAAGCATCTACTCCCCCACTTTCTTATATCGTCGATTGAAGAGATTTGACCCATGAAAGCCTTTAAGGGACTGGTTCTTTCGTTTCAAGCCGCCGGACCAATGCCAGTTTGATTGCGCATATATTTCTAGGCCATGGGCCGGCAACATCAGGGTGGACATGACCAAATATTGCTGTGCTCGATCGGCTCAGGTGTGTTGGGGTATTGATATCGGGGTTGGTGGTTTCTCAAACGTTTACGGGAGTTGCTAGGTTCACAGCCTGGTACTCAGCGACAGCAACATCTTGATAGAGTCGAGCCAAATCGATTTTTTAGCTTTTTAAATCTTCTCAAAGGACGGAGATCATGACACGCGCCTCCATAGTTACTTGTCGCGGGGGAACTGTCTCGTCTAGAGACTAGGAGTTCTCCTGCTTCGTTTGTAAAATTTTGGTACATGTACCTAATTCCAACATCATCGTCTCAAGGAATTTGGTACGTGTATACATCTGACACGTGCTCGTGTTGCTGGGCGCTTTTATCATCAGAGTAGCTGAGCAGCTTGATGAAGTCCGCAGCGGTGTCGGGATTGGCCATTGTAGAAGACATGTAAGCAGTCAAATGACGAACAAACTTTGCCGTAGAATATTTGAACGACTTAAAACGCCAGGTACAAGAACATCGCAAAATCGAAAGTGAATAAAAACTAAACTTTTTGATTTTTTCTTTAGATAATTGGAAGAGGGTTTGATATTCATGTGCATCAGCGCTCCCGAAATTCTTCATGTTTTTCGAGAAGGTGGGTCGAAGGACTTAGGAACCCTTTAGAAGAGGACGCTTATTTATGACGCGCTTCTAGGCGTATAATGTCGCGTCCAGGTCACGTAGTTAGAGTAAATAATAACATCAACACTTGACAACATCTTGAGATACCCATTACGTCTTCGCAGGACATTATCTCCTTTACAGTCCCACCGGGGTAAGGGTTGTTGAACCTCAAATTTCGATTATACAGGCATCTTCCCAAGCAAAAATCGCTTAATACTCCTAAAACGTACTCGTTATGCTAACTTCTTTTCCCACCATGCCCAATTTTCAGTCACCTCACTTTTCATCCCGGAGGCGTTTGACCTACCATATCGAAGACAACAAGTTTCTGCCCACTTCATCAGTAATATTTCGACAAAAAGAATCGCGAATCTGCGGAGTCTTCAATCCCAAGGATTTCTCCCCCCAGATCAGCCGCGAAATCGAATAGCCACCTTCCAAACTCACAAAGAGATGCGACCTTCACTTCAAGCGATTGCAAACCATCTCGACTCTTCCATAAAACGATCATAGTACTCTTCCAATAGTTGTCATCTTGCGCATGCTAGAATTCCAAGATATTCTCCTTCATTGAGTAGCATTCAAGTTGATGAACATAGACGTTATATTTTCGGGACGGACACTGCACGTTCGGGAAGTAGCAATTAATCTGTTCTCTAGGATAGAATTGTCGAAAAAAAGTCACCCGAAAAGACTCAAAACAAAGAGACGCAGGCGATGTATCTCCCTCCGAAGACCTTTGTTGAGCGCTGCGATGAAACTTAGGAAAATAGAGGGAGTCATTAGGATATATTCAGCCCTGGATACAATATGGTTTAGCTGGGAAAGAATATCAGCTAAATTTTGTATGCTATTGTCTTCTATAGAAAATAGCAGCCCCAATAGGGGCTCCAAGCACAAATGATTAGGTTTAACAACACTATCTCGCCAAGGGGTCGGATGGTGTAGTGGTATACCATCCAGGCCGGTCTTCCAAGTAGGGTTTGGGTAGCCTGAACATCTACTCCACTCGAGACAGAAGATCGCTGGTTCGACTCCAGCAGACCTTACCTTACTGAGGGAAGCTACGATGATGATGGTGGCATGTCTGGATAACTCAAGGTTTTTTGAGAGGTTTCCCTCGAGTGAGTTTCGCGGATGGTATAGTTCGGTAGGGGTGAAGAAAAAGTCGCCTGCCACAACCGTAGTGATTCTTGCAAATGATATCCGAGGCATGATGTTTATCACGACTATATCATCATTGAATCTGACTGAAGTCGACACCTGCGTGGGCCAAAAGGCGCCAGATCGGGTATAAGAAATCAAACTATCCCGCCAAGAAATTCTCCTATACAAATAAACTTCTTTGGCGAGAGTCCATCCCAAGTTGGGTAAAGCGTAGCGGAGACTCGTCAAGGGCTTCTAGAAAATAAGTCCTAGATCCTGAAGTAATCTACACTTCAAGCCCTGTCGTTTATGCAGGTTAACAAAGCTTACCTCGGTAGGAGTGTAGAGATATGGCAAGGATAATTTGCATGGCGATTTTACCATTCGGTTGAATTTGCACATTAAAGCGAGCTCCCATAACTAACCTTTTTTGAACATTGTCATTATCTAACTACAAAATCTATGGAAATGGCGTAAAAAAACGAAAGACTAGTACTTGGTTAGCCCTCTGTCGGTATCTACTACGGCCTGGTATCAATCATGCATGTTTTCAATGATATTTGTGAGTTATTGGGTACTCACAAAATCCCACGCCACTTTCACGATGGCGCGGAGGACTTCCTCTTTGGGAGTATTTATTCGGTGAGGCTTAAGTGTGGGATGTAATTCTGTGGGATTTAGCCCAGCCTAGTCCAGTTAAATTTATAAATTTATTGACCATTGATTTTTGTTACACTTGGCGATGTTTTACCTTTTTTAAATACCTTCCATCACCTCAGTCGGTTCCTTAGGCCCTTGGTCGACTGCCAAGTCCTTGAAGAGCCTTGAGGTCACGGCCTCCCGCTTCTCAGTTCCGGACAGGTGCGCTCATAAATTTTTTTTTTCAATAAGTGCTGCATTGTGTTTACAAGGTGAAGATCGGATGAGCAGGCTGACCAGCCAATGGAGTAGATCCCTCTCTTCCGGGACTCATTCATAGTGAACTTTACAGAATGAGCAATGGTATTGAGAAAAGAAGAATTGGACACTGCACGCCATTTTTGCTACAGTATGGTAGCTAATCATGAGAAATAGAGTGTTCAGGATTGGATCACAACTGTACAGTTGATTGATCCCCAAAGCGTAACTATCAAAGTTATTCTGAGGAGAGGAGTCGAGATATCACCAGTTCGAATCGAAACTAGCAGAAAACTTCCTGGGATTGCCGGCGAGATCAGAAGGAGACCTGGGACCTTGCGCTAGATAATTCTCCTCTGCATCCTTCGAGTATGATCATCATAAAGCTTTGTGTAAGAGCCGTGCCGTTTATTGAATGGCCACACTGCTCCTCTGACCTAAATCAAATGGAATCGGCAGTTCTCGTAGCTGATATAAGAGGAACGCATGTCTACTCCTCTTTCCTCCCGGAAAAACAACCAAGACTGGGATTTATATCCCCACTTCTTAGCCACTGTACCTAATTTCGAATTACAGATTCCAATTGCAATATCAGGGCAAACAAAAATTGTACAAGATCGGAAACTCATTGACTTGTGAACATACAATAGGTACTAACTGAATCCTAAATTTTACATTACAGTTGAACCTGTCTAAATGTAATCTCTCGTGGACAAATAATTATGCACATATGGGGATTTTGCATTTAGGAAAAACCTGTACTGTCCTACAGGCCACAATTACAGGCCTGAAGGTTGTACAGGGTCTCATGGATAAGTGAAGGCAGTATGTCTTTGCAGGGTTTTTAGTTACCGATCATTATACCAATATGGCAGTTTGTTTTGTTGATCTTTTCTAAGCGAGGCCATATTAGGATAAGCTCAAAACCTAAATATCAATTTAAGGTGAGAGATTTCTTGGCGACGAAAGTGAAAGCAGTATGTCACTCTCGGCTAAATATTGAATGGTGTCTTAAGAAATCCACATCAAGGATAATATCAGGGATTTCGATAGAATTATCTCAAGATTCTAATATACAAAATGTTCCTAATATGAAGATGGACCCCCTTGAACTTTAATTACCTATTCACATCTCTTTGCCATTCTTAGAATGAGTGATCGAAGCTTATCCTCTGTTGTACTGTTGTACCAGGCCTCTAGTATAATTCGGCGAGTCTCTGCTTTACTCTGCTGCCTCCCCCGCTCAAACTCTGGATATAAATTTTGACTGTATAGTTTCATCATACCCCACACATTCTCAATTGGATAAAGATCTGGGGAATATGCTGGCCATGAAATAGGTTGAATTCCATGTGCCATTAGATAATCTCTTGCGGAAGGTGCTTTGTGTACTGGCGCATTGTCGTGCATAAATAAATATGCACGACCTGTCTCTTGCCATCTGTTTCTGTGCCAGTCCACAACAAGGGGAAGGATGTGTTGGCGATAGCCTTCTGAGGTCATCTTGCCTTAGTCGGCTTCCCAGAAAACACAAGGGCCTCTCTCGATTCCGGCGAAACTACCCCTAAACATCCAAGAATTATTCTTATGGTATCGATCAACGACACACGTATTATCATAAGTCTCTCCTTTCTTCCTAGACTTTGAGTAATCAAAAAACTTTTGGATTTATATAGGAATTGCTTACCTTTGGAGTCATATAGCTCGGCATAATAGGTCCGTCATTAATCCAAGTTTCGTCGCTCCAAAGTACTTGCGACCACTCTTGTTCTTGCTATTGAAGGCGTTGCTCTGCCTATACTTTCCGTGCCATCATGTGATTCTCTGATAACGGCGGAGACCTTCTCGGAAGGCATCGAGAGTACCCTCTTCCCTTGAGTGCACTACGGATTGCACTTTCTCCGGCAGCCCATGAGGAGAAATG